>JAODXP020002241.1:25000-27399 GCA_027497455.2 Sardinella longiceps | reverse complement strand
CACACACACACACACATATACACAGAGACGGAGACAGACAGTTGGGTGTGTGTGTGTGGGGGGGGGGGAGGAGCGGTAGCACTAAAACACAGCTGAAACGCTGACGCGGCACTGATTGCATCAATGACGGAGGATAGGGGGGACGGGGGTGGGGGGCGTTAATATGATTTAGCCCTAAGGCCGACTCTCTGGAAACCTGCAGTGGCTGTTACGTTTATCAAGAGAGAGAGAGAGAGAGAGAGGGAGAGAGAGAGGGAGGCACACAGAGAGAGAGAGAGAGAGAGAGAGAGAGAGAGAGAGAGAGAGAGAGAGAGAGAGAGAGAGAGAGAGAGAGAAGGGACGGGGAGGGGAGGGGAAATTGAGTAAAGTAGAGAGAAAGAGAAGGAAGAGAGAGAAAGAGAGGAATCCTGGCCTTGGACCAGAGACTATCATGGCCAGATTCCCAGTGACGCACTACTCACTTCATAAATGGAGGGGAATACTCCGCTCCACACACACACACACACACACACACACACACACACACACACACCTAATTTGCTTTGTAGTTCACATACGTACGCAGGGTCGGCTGGTTTCATGCGTTGGTAGGCTATTAGTGGTCATGGGGGGGGGGGCTGACCAAGGAACTGACCAACAGCTTCCTATGAATCAGCCTCACCCAGCCCTAACCAACCCCCCCCCCCCACCCCCCCCCCCACCCCTCCTTTTCCAGATGAGATGCCAAAGGTGATTAGTCTGTTGTGTATTTGTGGCAGACAGACAGACAGACAGGCTGGGGAGATAGACCAGGAGAAAGAGTAATGATCCACTGAGACAGGTTAGCTGCAGATGCAGGCTGAGGGAGGGAGGCTTAGGATGCAGGACGGAAGCTACAGTACGCACACACACACACACACACACACACACACACACACACACACACACACACACACACACACACACACACCCCCTTATGTACATCATGTACATCCATCCACAGGCAAACATGGGAATATACACAGACACGCACACACACACACACACACATGCATGGGCACCACACACACACACACACACACACACACACACACACACACACACACACACACACACACACACACACACACACACACACACACTTATTTATGCACATGAACATCCATCCATAGGCAAACATGGGAATATACACAGACACGCACACACACACACACACACACAAACACACAGACACAGACACACACACACACACACACACACACACACACACACACACACACACACACACACACACACACTCAGTTAACTCAGCTGTTAATTAAGACTGTTCCTGACCTGAGTCTCCCCTGACTGTGTATCAGAGATCAACTTCTCTGCCAAGCTCCGAGTCAGGTCAAGTGCCAAGTTCTGCCCACTGTCAAATTTAATTTTGCCCACAGACACACACACACACGCGCGTGCGTGCGCACACACACACACACACACACACACACACACACACACACACACACACACACACACCACCATCAACTCTTTCTATTCAGTTGTGCGTCATTCACACAGACTCACACAGTACCTACTGAAATATACATACACACACACACACACACACACACACACACACACACACACACAATTCTACATCACCATCACCTTTTTGTACCAGCCTACGTCATTCAGAGACCCATGGGTTTAAATACTGAAATAAACACACACACACGCGCGTGCATGTACACATATACACACTCATAAATACTTAAACACACACACACCTCTGCTCCCTCATGTCTCTGACCTCTCGCCTGCTGGGTGAAAACACACACACAATCGTATAAATGTACACACACACACAAACACAAATGCACACAAACACGACACACACACACACACACACACACACACACACACACACACACACACACACACACACACAAATGCACACACAGACATCATCACACAAACATCCCACATCCCCAACTCGTCATCACTTTGGAATACCGCTCAACCAATCACAAGTCAGGGTCTGGCAACCTCTGAGCTCTTTCATGTTTTCCACTCACTGTGGCAGTGGGAGGGGTGTGTGTGTGTGTGTGTGTGCTCTCTTATATATATATATATGTGTGTGTGTGTGTGTGTGTGTGTGTGTGTGTGTGAGTGTGTGTGTTTGTGTGTGTGTGTGTGTGCGTGCACTTATGTGTGTTGTGTGTGTGTGTGTGTGTATCTGTGTGTGTGCAGCTAAGGTAAAAGCCTTTGAAATATCTCTCTGCATGAAGTGGTCATGGCATGCTGCCTTTCCCAGCCAACTAGCTGCCTTATTTACACACACACACACACACACACACACACACACACACACACACACACACACACACACACACACAACTAGCTGCCGTACTTTACGATTACTGGGGTGCACTGAC
>JAODXP020002241.1:15000-17500 GCA_027497455.2 Sardinella longiceps | reverse complement strand
CCCTCTCTGTGTACCTGCAGGCCCGTCACACCTATGCTGCCTCATACAGCCAGCTTCTAAGCACCAACTCTCTGTCTTCCTCTTTATACAGTAGCTCTCTCTCTCCCAGAGATATTATTTACAGAATCTCTATAGATTCTTCGCCTATAAAATCTAGATGTGGCGGCAGCGGCAAATGAATTTGCTCAGCCTGTACGTCTAGTAGCAAGCCATAGGGAATTTTATTGGATGACGCCGTTGGCGACATCTAATCACAACGCTCTATGTTTTTAGGGCGGGCTTCACCGATCTTGTTAGTTTCTGCGATTGGCCATAGGCTATCCTGTTGCGTCAAGAAGTAGTTTGAAAGATAGCAGAGTTGTTCAGCCCACGATTGAGTTTGGTTTCGTCTCGATGCCAGACTATACATTTCAGTGATATAGGATGGCCTGCTAGGCTAATATTCTATATCTATGCTCTCTCCTTTTACTTGGGTTTACTTCTCTATGAGGTCTGTTATTCAAAATTATTTTTATATTTTTAGCTATAGGCTATCCCTTTTTTTCCCTGTATAAGCCAAGCTGAATACAGCAAATCCTTTAATTTCAAATAATCTCAAAATATGCTTCCACCTTCCATGGGATTGCCCTGCATGCTGTCCAACTGTAATTGGACTCATAGTAGCCTAGGTGAAACTCAATACCATTTCATAAAGACATACAATGCATGCATAAAATCAAAATTTATGTTTTGTAAAAGCAGAAATAAAAAAAGACAGTATCCGATTTCATTGTATTTCTCTATCAATTGTCAGTAAATTCACAGATTCATGAATCAAAAAGGATCTCAAAAAGAAATACTGTCATTCGATTTAATGTTTTGGTCACTTTGTAGGATTTGCCCTGCCCTGATTACATCTTTGAATTCGATTAATTTTTCCTGCATCAGTAGAACATTTCAGATGCAAATCAGACCTTTAGAGACACAAGAAATTCTTAGCCCCAAGCATTTTTCGACTTAAGCACCTGGGAGAATACCAGAAGAAGAAGACAAACAACATAACATCTTTTATCCAGTCCATAGCCCAAACCAGAGCTTTCTATGGCTCTGGTCTACACTATGTTAAGATGCTTGTTTATAGGCTATGGACCAATTCAAAATAAAGCTGTATATACATGTAGCCATCCAAAATTGCCTTGCTACAGAGGGAAGCAAACAAATGGTATTTTTTTTTTTTGCAAGTGTAAAAAAAAAAAAAAATTCACTAGGCCTACAACTTAATGTGTAGCCTAATTATCAATGTAAATTTAGCTATGATTATTTTACTTTATTGTTGTTTATTTTTAACTACACAGTCTTTAGAGTCTACCCGTCCCACATTTTACTACAAATTGTCATAATCATGTATGTGACTAATAAACTTGAACTTGATCTCTTTTCAATGGTTCAGGTCAGAGCCTCTGGTTCTCTGGTTCAGGTTATCATTTCTTTGTTTACAATTGATTTGTTGCTGTGGCAACAGAACTACCACTGACATCACTGAGTTCTGTGCAAAGTAGAATGTTGATAAAATTCTAACACTTCTTCATTCAGACACAGCTGTTGATAGAGAGAGCCACAGATTTGTTATTCTCTTGAAACTTTTACAAATATCATGGAGTACACGGACTACAGTGACCGCTATGTCATAAAACTGCGCTACCGCTTGCCGTACAATTTCTTTCATCCAGAAGGTATGGTTTGAACTTTTAGAGGAACAGGGGAAAAAAAAACTTTTATAAGAGAAGGCTAAAGTTTGAAATGATAGGCTAATTGACTATTATTGGTACTTATATAATTATTGAATGGCTAATTCATTAACATAATTATTAAATGTTTTGTAGGCCTAAACATTAAGATTTAAATTATTTTGATGTTTGTTTAATTATATTTTTAAAGATAGAAGATAGAAAGAAAGCTAATAACAATTTGAGCTAATTACAATTTCTTCATGCTCCACAGTTGACTCTTTCCCATTTGGCAAGAGACATGCCATCAGTACCCTGGTGACCAATTTAAGAGCAGATTCTTTGAGCTCTGAGAAGATAAACTATATCGCTCAGAGACTGCCTATCATCAATAGGTGGGTCCAAGGTGTCCTTAAAGTTCGGGGTCCGAGTAAAACCCCAAGCCTTCAAATTACTAAGGCACCCTATCAGGCATCTCCTGCTGAGCACCCAGACAATGCAGCCTGGAAAGCATTCACAGGCTCAAGCTGTCAGGCCTACAAGCCAAGCACACAGGCCACAGCCTATCAGCCACAGATTGCTTTGCCGAGGAGAAGGCCTTCTATGATCCCACCTGCTCCTCTCCAAGTGCCATGGCACCCTGAGGGTCCTCAGGATTGCTGCAAAAAACACGATGTTTTCCTCTACAGTTACAACATGATGCCAAACAGTGACTGTATGTGTGAAGAGTTAAGCCAAGTCACACATGCTGGTGGGGAGGTGATCCCAGGTCTGTTCCGTTTCTCAGTGTATAA
>JAODXP020002241.1:0-2500 GCA_027497455.2 Sardinella longiceps | reverse complement strand
CGTTCCACCCATTCCACAGGTGACTAACAAATTTTGTTATTGCGTTGGAGGATTTAATTAATTGGCTGCAATCAATGCGTGAATGGCATTTTAAGCAACATAAACTGTGCTTCAGGAAAGCATCAGATCAGACCCCACCTTTAAGACCACAGAACTCTTATGCTTCGCTTTGCATTGTGGGACAGGTAGAGAGACACTAACCGTCTTGTTGCCCTCCAGGAGCTCGTGGGCTTTCATTGGTCGATCCAGGCTGGGCTTGCCCACGTAGATGTCGCTGTCCAATGGGAAAGCAGAGAGAAGAGAGAGCAGAGCACCTGGGTTCAGGTAGTTATCGTCATCCACGTGACACAGCCACCTGCCAAAAATACAGATACACACACACACACACACACACACACACACACACACACACACACACAGTATTTGCATAAGGTCTGTAACACTGGAAATGAGAATCCGTGGACTCTTTACTGTAAGCAATGCATTATGTAAGGGATAACGGCCGACGAGGTGTCCAGTTATTCATTTATAATTGTCGAGGCGGAATCTAGAACTCTGGCGACGCGCGCAGCGGAGTTATTCCGCCAAGACAATTAGAAATGAATAACTGGACACCTCGGAGGTCGTTATCCCGCTTATCTCCCGTATCTATCTATCTCTCGTATATTTGAAGAAGCGTATAAAACGTAAAAGAAATATGCAACTCAAATTTAAAAGAAGCTAACCTGTTCGGTTTGGGTACTACTTTCAGTTCAAAGTAGATCTACAAGGTTGCTTATTGTTGTTATAGTTACCATTCTGAAAGGCATTCATATGGAACGGTAATCAGTTATTAGATGAGTTATTTTTTGGAACTACTTCCAAAGTAGCCGGTTATCTGGAATTAATGGCCACCTAGCAGCCAATCAGAGAAGAGAATGGCGTTCTGAAGGGAGATAACAAATTCGAAATACTTGTATTACTGTTATATATGTTATAATGTTATATAGTGTTCAAATGCTTTATTCAAATTGATGATAGGGCATTTTGGAGATCATATAGCACATATTTATTTGATTACTTATTTGATTATGTCAGTACAAGCTGCTGCCTTCACAGCCAGCCAGTAAATTCTGTGAGTGCTCTATAATCTTTTTTGACAGCTAGTTGAGAGTGACAGGCATTTCCACACCTCTCTATTTCAGAGTGCCTTTGACTCCTGCCTGCCTGCCTTTGCAGCTGTGCAGAAATTGAAATGGAGGACAAGGGGATGACAATGACAAGCCTGCCGTTGATTCCACGACAGCACAGGGGTAGTTTTCCTTCAGTGAGTCACTCCTGCTTGGTGGCATGGCGCTACTTTTGTAAAAAAAAATAAATAAATAACAGTTGCTTGTGTGTGTCATTTACACTTGCCTGTTTACCTTGTGCTTGTGTTTTATTTTATTTTTTTGCGAATGGCATATGTGTAAGACTGTGCAGCTAGATTAATACTTATTTTGCCATCTGTTGGCATAATCATTTGTTTGCCTGACTAATGCAACAGCTTTCCCTCAGATTGAGATTACACTTTTATCCCTGTAGAGGGCATTGTTTTGCCAAAACACAATACAAGGTGCTGCTGGCTGACTTTATACAGAACTTGCATGATCTATAGCATTTTGAGGTAAATAAGACAGACCGTGAAAAAGGGGGAGAAAATAAAAGGAGGAAGGAGGTGTTAGTTCCCTTTTTGCACACGCAGGCAGGCAGGCAGGTCATGGAGGCGTCAGATAAAGCTGTGGGTACAGGGGAAGTGCGGTGTTCTCTCTGGCCGTTGAGAAACATCCTGTTTTGTTTTTCATTCGAGGAGCTACTGTGCTGACTCACCTCTTGTCCGAGGCCATGAAGCGGTCATACTCGGCAGCCATCTTGCAGGACAGGGCCTGGTGATTGTGCTCTGGAGGACAGTCGGTCTGGATGAGGTTGTAGCCTGGGCCACCACAACAGAGAGAGAGAGAAAGAGGGAGGGAGGGAGGGATGGAGAGAGAGAGACATTCTCATTACTTGTCTGTCATTGTCTTGTATACCTATACGTTCTATGTATGTAGTATTGCTTTGGCAACACAAGTGTCTTACTGTAATATTTCTCATGCCAATAAAGCACTTTTGGAATTTGAGAGAGAGAGAGAGAGAGAGAGAGAGAGAGAGAGAGAGAGAGAGAGAGAGAGAGTGAGCACTGTATTGTTGTACTCTGTACTCTTTTACCCTTAGTACGTCACAAGTACTAATTTTGATTATCGTCCTTTTGTTATATGTGTTGTATTTACTTGTGTGTCATTGCTTTGGCAACACTGTACTTAATCAGTCATGCTAATAAAGCTCCATTTGAATTTGAATTTGAATTTGAGAGAGAGAGAAAAGAATTAATTAATTACCTTGTCCTTGATGTACTGATTATCTGTACAACTGAAAGCTTTGGCAATGTGGAAATGTATTTTGTCATGCCAATAAAGCTGAATTGAATTAGAATTGAATTGAA
>JAODXP020002239.1:20000-25000 GCA_027497455.2 Sardinella longiceps | reverse complement strand
TAGAAACATCAAGCCCACCAAAGCATTCCAAAGCCACTCTCAGAACTCAACTGGCATTCCAAGCCTTATATTTATATTGTTCAGAAATCCCAACCTTGAAAATTACAGAATTCCACTCTTTAATTGACACAGATATTCCCACACAAACTGCGGCATCCCATGTGCATAAAAACACACTTATCATTCCAAAGCTTAAATGAACATCAACGGTCCCAAACTACATTGAGGATTAAAAAAAACTCACATCAGCATACCTATCTCACACATGAATTCACTCCAGCAATACAAAGTCAAAATCACTCCAGCATTCCCAACTCAATCCCACTTTAGCATACCAAATGGAAACTCACTCCAGCATTCCAAACTCAATCCAGCTTCAGAATTCCAAAATGAAAGTCATTTTCAGCATTCCAAACTCAATCCCACTTCAGATTTTCAAAAGGAAACTCTCTTTCAGCATTCCTCACTCCTGCATTCCAAACTCAATCCCAAAGTGAGTTTCAAACTGAAACTCACTTTCAGCATTCCAAATTCAATCCCACTTCAGCATTCAAACACAAACTCACTTCAGCATTCCAAACTGAAACATTTTATCATTCCAAACTCAATCCCACTTCAACATTCCAAACAGACACTCATTTCAGCATTCCAAACTCAATCCCACTTCAGCATTCCTGACTCACCCTTATCAGCTTCCCTCTGCTGATGATGGCAACAGAATATTAATAGGATCTCAATTTAACAATAATTAACAAAGTGATGTGTAAAAAAACATATCATACAGTGTGTGTATGTCTGTGTTTGTGTGTATGCGTGTGTGTACTGCACGTACTGAATGTGTGTGTGTGTGTGTGTGTATGTATGTACTGTGTGTGTGTATGCATACCTGTTGAAGCCTGGCTGAGCTGTTTAGTGAGTCTCTTGATAGCTTTGGCTAAGTGCTCCATGTCGTCCCGCTGGTAGCTGCTTCCTATAGGGCTTATAGTGCTCTTACTGTCAAACACACGCTGCTGCAGAGGGCAACACACACACACACACACACACACACACACACACACACACACACACACACACACACACACACACACACAAATACTGTATAACCACCCCAACTTGCTTGATACATACACACCAACCATTTGTGCACCTCAAAAACACTTATGTTTCTAAGCATAGTATTTTAGTGTGGATGTAAGTGTGTGTGTGTGTGTGTGTGTGTATTTCCGCATGTAGTGTCTGTACCCCGTCTTTCAGTAGTCTCTGCAGAAATGCTGTCTCAGCTTCAGCCTTCTCTAGATCCTCAGCCACCTGAGCCACCAGATGCCTAGAGTCCTCCAGCTGCTCTGCATCCTACACACACACACACACACACACACACACACACACATGGATTTAGTATACATAAAGCTGATGGCTCACACTTCTTTAGTGTGTGTGCCTGTTTTGTATTTTTGTGTGTGTCAGTGTGTGTGTGTGTGTGTTACCTGTTCCCTCTGCTGGCGTATGTGTAGGGCTGCCTTGTAGAGTGTCTGAAGCTGTTGTGTGACTGCGGAAAGCTGCTGACCCGCTGCTCTATCAGCACTGCCCACACTCCTCTTCAGCTCGTCTACACCCTGTGGACACACACACACACACACACACACACATACACATAAAGATCCACTGTGAATAAATTTTTTTTTAATCTTTCAAAACATCTTTATCATTCTGCTTTGTAAGGAAGCCCTGCCCTCCTCTGACCTGTGTGTCCTGCTCGCGCAGCTCCATGAGGAGACCCTCTCTCTCACTCTCGGCCTCCTGCAGACGCTGGCTCATCAGGTACTGCTGCTCCTGGGCCTCCTGAAGCTCCTCCCTTAGTGCCTGAAGCTCCGCCTCATTGGCTTTCTGAAGCTTCTTCTTCAGCCTATTTAGTTCCACCTTCTGATTCTCTCCAAGCTCCTCCCTTAACCGCTGTAGATCCGCCTCCTGTTGCTCTTCATGCTCCTCCCTGAGTCTCTGAAGCTCCTCTTCCCGGTTCCACTGAAACTCCTCCCTCAGCCTCCTGAGCTCCATCTCATGATCGCTCTTCTTCTCAGTGACATCCTAACACACACACACACACACACACACACAGTCACACATCAGTAGAATGCATTAGGAGTGTATTTCTTTGTGCAAGGCTTTATTTGAGGTTTTGAATGTCAGTATTTGTAAGCGTGTATGCAGTATACATAAAGGCGTGTGCATGTGTGTGTGTGTGTGTGTGTGTGTGTGTGTGTGTGTGTGTGTGTGTGTGTATGGTACACTGACCCGTGTCTGCTGTTGGTTCTGTTTCTGCATGGCCTTGAGTTGCTGTCTAAGGTGCTTCAGTTCTGCGCTCATTGCCTCCTGCTGGTGCCTGGCCTCGTCTCTCTCCTGACAAAGCTGTCTAGACTCCTCCTGGAGATGCCTGCTCTCCTCTCTCTCCTCCTGCTCCCTCCACCTCTGCTCCTCTCTCTGCTGCTGCTGCTCCTGCTGCTGCTTCTCCTCCCTGACCAGACGCCGCACCTCCTGCTGCAGCTCCTTCAGACGCTCCTCCACTGCAGCGTTCCTGAGAGGAGCCCCCACACTGCACACACAACAGCACAACACTGAACAACACTGCACACACAACAGCACAACACTGAACAACACTGCACAACACAACCACACTGAACACATAACAGCACAACACCACCGAACACTGAACAACGCTGCACACACAAGAGCACAACACTGACCAATACTAAACAACACAACACCACAACAACAATGAGAAACACTGCACAAAAAACACCACAATCACGCTCAACAACACTGTACACATACTGTAACAGCACAACACTGAACACTGCACATACACAACAGGTGAGGTAGAGATCTTGCCTGGTCTCAGGTGAAGTGAGTTAGAGATTTTACCTGGTCTCAGGTGTGTCTGAGGTTAGGCTAAATGTGACGGCCTGCAGTCGCTGCAGTAGTTCCTCAGGGTGGATGAGGACAGCTGAGGTGCTCTGCAGTTTAACCTGCAGATGAGATGCCTCCTGTCGCAAGGCATCACTCTCCTCCTAAAACACACACAACACACACACACACACACACACACACACACACACACACACACACACACACACATTTAACACACACTACACTACCATGCAGATGTACTGAACATGCACACATACTATGCTAAGACCTAGTTTGTACCATACTTCAACAAACTGAACTCAACACACACACAAGCACAAACACACACACACCTGCAAAGAATTAATGTGTTCCAGCAGGTTCTCTGTCTCTAGCTGTACTTTGACTTCCGCGTTCTCCCTGGCCTGTCTCTCATTCTGGAGCTCTCCTTCAAGAGCTGCCCGCTCCACCTGAACACACACACACACATTCTTAGGTAACTTTATCAATGTGTGTGTGAAGTGTATGCAATCAAACATGCGGGCATGGTGTAGAACACAGAGAAAAAAATCACCTGGATGACAATATGAGTGTGTGAGTGAGTGAGTGAGTGAGTGAGTGAGTGAGTGTGTTTACCTTGGTGAGTGACCTGAGTCTGCTGAGCTCTGCTCTCAGCTTGTCTGTCTCTGAGCTCCTCTCCTCCAGCTCAGACTGACACACTCCGCTCTCCCTCACAGCCTCACACAGCTGTGTGTTTTCCTTCTTCACAGCAACCAGCTCCTATGAGAACGCACACACACAAACACACACAGTTAACACACTCCACTCTCCCGAAAAGCCTCACACAAAATCCCAACCAAAAATGGAGGAGTGTTGGAGGATCCTTGGCTTTGGAACAATGCTTGGCATGATTGGATGGCATACTGTAGCAAGCTAGACTGGGAGTACCCATGCTCCTTTGTACGCTCCAATTCATTTCACTCTGCAAAGCAAAGCCGATTGGTATCCAATCACAGAACAAAAAGGGACTAGTGCGGCGCTCGATTGCATTTTACGTCATGCCCACCACCTTTGGTATTGGCTCTGACCTCGTACAGACGCTTTGATAGACATTCGTAGCAGCAAATAAACGGCTCAGGACTCATTTCCACTACGAGAAAAGCAATACGTGGGTCTCCAGACTAAATATAACTTGTGACTATTTCGTTTGCACGATAGCCAGGCTAGTAGCAAGCAGTCGTTAAGCCAGATCAAGCATGCTTCCTCAACTTTGAGAAACTCACTATCAGTCGTACCACAGCAGACCATGGAGCACTAGAGGGAAACACAAGCACAGGCACAGGCACCGGCTGCTTTGCACATGACCTGTTGCCCAGACACATGCAGCCTATTGTAATAAGTGTGTTTTCTATTTGCACACACGTACTGCTCATTGTTGTGTGTTTGTGTTTGTGTGCCAAGCTTGTTTTCACCCCACCCACTTCCTGGCAGGATGTCCTGTCCTGCTTAAGGTCTGGAGAGGAGAGCGCTTTACGTCAGGACTACTGGGTCACCACAGCAAAGAAAGCAGCCACAAATCAGGTGATTCACAGAGGACGCATGGGTCAGATGCTGTTTACATTGATTCATTTGGGCTTCTGGGACTCTTTCTTGGTCTCTCTCTCTCACATAGATATTCTCAAACAAACAAACACACACACACACACACACACACACACACACATATTCAAACACACATTGGTCTCTCTCTTTCTTCCTCCCTTATTCTCTCTCTCACACCCACACCCACTCACCTGCTGCACATCCTGCAGCTGCCTGCACTGCTCCTCTCTGTCCTGCAGGAGGCGCTGTAGTGTGTTGTTCTGGCTCTGGAGCTGGAGGCAGTCGCTCTGGGCCTGACGCGCCTGACCTCTGACCCCACGCAGATACTCCTGCAGACCAGATATCACATCCTCCAGCTCCCGCTTCAGAGCCTCGTTAGCCAGGATCTGACCTGAACGCAGACACACTGGTGTCACACACATGTGCAGACATAGAGACAGACAGACAGACAGACAGACAGACAGACGTACACACACATAGGATCAGTAACTCAGGCA
>JAODXP020002239.1:0-17500 GCA_027497455.2 Sardinella longiceps | reverse complement strand
ACAGCTGCATGTGAAATGCGAACCTGTGGAACAGTAAGTCATTCTATTACATCACTCCAAATCTGTGAGGAGTTCTCCACGGTTCTGCCAGCGGAACAGTAAGTTATTCTATGGTTCAGCCTGGTCAAATCTGTGAGGAGTTCTCCACGGTTCTGCCTGAGGAGGGGGAGGCATGGGTCAGCGTTCCTCTGATATGGCGTAATATTCTCAACTGGCTAGGTTCCTCTTTCACCCATACGCCTCAAAAGAAAACACACACACACACACACACTTCTGCTTGTTCTCAGTTCCGCTGTGTTACACAGCCAGAACAGAACACACTTGTCGACAAATACGTGCACACACACACACACACACACACATTCACACACAACACCCTACCCTCACAGACATTTACCACCAAAAATTACTGTAAAGTATAACCGCAATCATAAACACAAAACACACATACACACACACACACACAAAACCTCTTTCCTCATGCACAGACACACTGTACAATAATATAGCATATCAACACAAGAGATATACCAGATGCTCATCAAGGATTCAAAAGTTCTACTCTTCACACCACACACACATGCACACACACACACACACACACACACACACTAACCAACTGCCCCACCAACAGCAACACATTCTTTCTGGATGAGAGGACGTGTTATGCAGGGCGCGCTCTAAATTTAAGCCATAGATAAGACACATGTTCTCCCTAAAGTAAAATAAAAACCCTGCTGAAGCCAAATCTACTTTACAGCAAATCCACCACAATCATGTACAGTACATGTGTGAAGTACCTGAAGCTGAGGCGGCTATTGGTGTAGTAATCTATATTAGCTGAGCTGAAGCATCCAGACTGCATCCGGTCACTGTACTGTAGCACTGACCAACACTAATCACTTTAATCCTGATGTTGCTGAAACAGCAAGCACTTGGTTTTGAAAGTATTATTTTATTAAGTCTAGCATCTCCACATGTAAAGTCTGACAGAGAGGACACAGCCTCTAGACATGTCCAAGCACCCACAGGCATGCCCTCACCCCCTCCACTGCAAACACACACACACACACACACACTGCTAGGGGGGTACTTACAGCCTCCCAGCGAGGGATAAACTGCCCACATCAGCATTCGTTCTCCTGCTTTCCTCAGACAGTCTCTCTGTGTCTGTCCATCCGCCTGAGAGGTTGGACTGGGTCTTCCTCCAGTCATACACTTCCCCACAGCACACACAGGTTCATTCTAACTCTCTCTTTCTTCTCTATCCCTCTTCGCTTTCTCTTCTTCCTCTATCTTTCTCCCACTCTTTCTTTCCCCCTTATTCTCTCTCTCTGCTACTTTCCGCTCCCTCTCTCCCTCCCTGTCCCTCTCCCACTCCCCTCTCCCTCTTTGAATCAACACAGGAAAACTTCCCCTCCACCAATCGCAGCGCTGCTCTATTGAAGTCACTCCAGTGCGATGTGGGGGAAAGGGGCGGGGTTTCAGGAGTTTCCCTACTCCCAGAGGGGCGGGCTCATGGCTCTCTTAAAGACACAGTGCTGTTTTTACAACCTGTTGCTGACAGACTCTTTCTCACACACACACACACACACACACACACACACACACACACACACACACACACACACACACACACACATCTGCCTCTGGTTTTAATCTCTGCCCTAGGTGTTCCTATGGGATGAGGCTGCATACAGTATGTTGTTCTATGTAACCATGGAGACATTCCGTATCCCTGATATCTGCAGCTCCTTGTCTGCTTGTTGCCTTGGCGCAAGGCTGAGTCCAATCTGTCCACAGGAGATAACATTCAACTCACTTTAATAAGCATCTAGTTTTCAATAACTAAATGAATAGTAATGACATCCAGGATGAAATGTTCGAAGCACTGTAATGCATGGTTAATTGGAGCTACGGTAGACTCTCTTCATGGGTGAACAACACAAACTACATGTTGCATCCTCTTCCTTTTTTAAACTTAGCAGTAGGAATCTGCGGTTCCTCTTGTACTGCAACAACATCATCAGTAGGGGTAAAATTAACCTCCTAGAGAATATCACCAACCTATTTGGCAATGTCGCAACATGTCACAACTTCAAGGAAAGAGTGTGAATGTGCATCTAAGGCACAAATGTGTGTGTGTGTGTGTGTGTGTGTGTGTGTGTGTGTGTGTTTGACTGCACTGAGTCTCAGGAGATATGTGACTGTAAATAGTTACAGTATGACTCAGTGGATTAGGGTCTGCTCACTAACAGTTTTTACCACCACAGTGTAAAACCTCACACTTCGGCTTGATAGGATCACACATCCCAAAGATTACCCCCACATGTGTATGTGTAATCCAACAAACAAAATATGTGGTCTGAGCTTTTAGGTACTTGTGTGTGAAAACACAGTGTGTGTGAGACACTGTGTGTGTGTAGATCGGGAGCTTTCTCTGTGTGTGTGTGTGTGTGTGTGTGTGTGTGTGTTACTGACATGTTTGGGCTCTGAAGGATCTAGTCTCTGTATCTGGTCATTGAGTAGGTCTAGTTGGCTCTGGGCGCGGTTCATCTGAGCGGCGTGTGTGTCCAGCTGTGTCTCCAGACTCTTCACTTCGGCCTGGTCCTGTTTCAACTCCTGCAGTTTCCCCAGGAGGTGCTGACGGATCCGCTCCCTCTCGGCCTCACACACCTGGTAGACACATGCACACACACACACACAATGTTCAGACCCATGTAAGAACCAGTGCAGTACAATAATTTAGACAGAAACCAAAATGGACACCAATGTGTGAGTCTGTGTGTGTGTGTGTGTGTGTATGTGTAAAAGTGATTTTTGGCATTGTTTTTTAGTGTGCTGAAGCCGGAATGAAAGGATCCCTCTCACTCTTTTCTGAGTGGCTGTCTCCTCCAGGCCTCGGAGTTCCTGATTGGCTGTAACAATCTGCTGCTCCAGATGCTTTATCTCCACCTGAAGCAGCCGCAATCGCTCCTCCTCTAAAACACACACACACAGGTACAGATAAAGAGGCAGACAAACAACACACACACACACATAGATACAGACACGGAGGCAGGCAGACACACACACACACACACACACACACACACACACACACACACACACACACACACACACACACACGTTATAAAATATAATCTGTCAAACACATCAAACACACTAATCACCTAACACACAACACCAAAGCAGGATGGATTCATATTTAACACTAGTATTTGAAACTGGCAAGCTATGCCTCTGACGCGCACACACACACACACACACACACACTGACACACACCACACATGGTAAATTACACAGTGTGGTAAACAGATCAAACACAAAAACCACCAACGCTGGTATTCAGCACCAGCTTTTGAGACAAAGCTCTGCATCTTAGCCGCCGTCACTGCTAACTTTGTTTCAAATGCGTCCTGTCTGCATCCGGCTTCACCTCTGTTCTCAGCACCTCCAGACGGGTCTCCGGGGTCATCCCACGTCACAGAGACGACCCTACTGGTGGGGTCTGGCTGACCACCTGTGTCTGGCTCATCCATGGCCACAGGCCTCCTCTGATGTCGAGCTTTCCCGATGTAGGGGCTCTCACTCAGGCCGCTGTCAGGATCCGTGTCCTGGCCAGGGTACAGGAAAGGAGCCATTTAGGAACAGAGTCAGAGTGAAGAGCATGACAGCACAACAGATGAAGCCTAATGAAGCCAAATGTATACTGTACATAGTGCAGACCAGTTCAGGAAAAGATCACATTGCTAAGGCACTTTATTGTAATCTGCATTATTCAACATCGGTCTCTGGTTCTTCCTCTCTGGAAATATTTTTCTATAATGACTATACAATACCCCTGGCTAAATGCCCAGATTATGGCTTGCTGTCTCTGTAGGTGCTATAGTCACAGTTAAGAATCCCCTTAACCAAGTCACCTGAATCAAAAACACTTCTGGATCACTCCTGAATCCCTCACCTGTGCTGGGACGAAGGGCAGCGGCTCAAACTTGGCGTCTATCTTGAGGAAGGCGAGCTCCTGCTCCAACTCATAGTGCTTCTGGCAGGCCCGCGTCAGCTCTGCTGTCTTCTGCTTGAGCTGAGAGACAGAGAGAGAGAGAGAGAGAGAGAGAGAGAGAGAGAGATGAAGATGAGATGGCCGGTTAACACCACAGCTACACAGGGTACTTTGTGATTGAATGGCATCATTGACTATCTGAAACAAGAGAATTTACATTTTGACATTAAACAGAAACACACACAAAGAGACACAATCAATACAATACACATACTGTACACAAACAATTTCATTTGGGAGAAAGAGAGAAAAACACATTTGTGTGATTCTGAGTACAAGATACAGATGGATTATGGGAGATTGAGTACCTGAGATACAGAATCCAGAAGTGTATCAGACACAGAAGTCTGAGAGAGGCAAAGACAAGGAAAGGAAAGGTAAGAAAAAAAAGGAAATGAATGAAATGGACAGGTTATGGACAGACAAAGGCTATGCAGACTGAGAACCAAGGACATGGGATGATATAGCAAAGCAAGTCTCCTGAAGAAAACAGACAGAAAGAGAGAGAGAGAGAGAGAGAGAGAGAGAGAGATGCATGGTGTGTTCCTACCAGTTCAGACTTGGTGTCCAGCTCTGTTTGCAACTCCATCTGCTGCTGCCTCTGCTGCTGGTTGTGCTGCTGTAGGCTGTGGTAGAGCTCCTCCTGCTGGTGCAGCTCTGCAACTACAGCCTCCCGCTCCCTCTGCAGCTTCTTCACCTCCTCATCCCGCTGCTCCAGCTCCTGCTCCAGACGACTCACCTCCTCTACACACACACACACACACACACACACACACACACACTTGCTCATGTGTTTCAGTGTGTATGCACATAGGAGAGATTCTCCTCCCTCTCCTGTGTGTGTGTGTGTGTGTGTGTGTGTGTGTGTGTGTGTGTGTGTGTGTGTGTGTGTGTGTGCGTGTTTGCTTGTGTGTAAGTGTGTGATTCCATGTATACCTCTAAGGAAGCGCAGATAAGCCTCATGTCCTGTTTGCTCACAACCGGTGAGTGTGTGTCTGTGTGTGTGTGTGTGTGTGTGTGTGTGTGTGTGTGTGTGTGTGTGTTTCCATACATACCCTTGTGGAAGCGCTGATGAGCATCATCTCTCTCCTGTTGGGTCACGGGCTGTGAGTCAAGGAGCTGCAGCGCGCCCAGGTGGTAGATGAGGAGAAGGCGTTGGTGAGGCAGTTGGCTCAGGGGGTTCCCACTCACTCTCAGCTCACTCAGGCTCAGGAGGGACTTCAGCCTACACAGCTCATGCAGCTGACATACACACACATTCATGTAAAAAAATAAAACAAAAAAAAAAACATAAAACACCTTGAACCACACTAGCACACACATCAGCCCAAAACACAGACATGTACAAAAGCACACAAGCCCCACATACAGTACAGTACGCTGTCCAACACACACACACACACACACACACACACACACACACACACACACACACACACACACACACACACACACACTTACACATCGCATATGCACTACTGTACTGTATATCCAGCAGCTGCTCACCGAAAACATGCTGTTGTCCTGCACATTGAGTGTTGTGAGGGAGCGCAGTTTCTTTGGCAACCACACAGGAATGCTCTCAATGAGGTTATAGGACAGATTGAGCAACTGGAGACTCCCCATGTGCTGAAGGCCCTCAAGTTTCCTACAGTAAAAATACAACATACCTAATATAACATACTTAATACCTTATTGAGTAGCACTTTATAATAACTGTCCTCTATGAAAGTGTTATTAAATAGTTTATTAACACCAGTGATCAATGAACTGTTGAGAGATAAGAGTCAACTGTTAAAAATAATGAATTAAATGGTAAATGACAGAACAGTTAATAATTGAGTTTAACGGTTTGTTTGCAGTTTGATATGGCTAAATGATAAAATGGGAAAACTTGACAGAATTACGTCATATTACTGTTTACAAGCTAGCATTCTGTTGTGGGTATACTGTCTGTAGCCTAATTTTCAGAAGCTGGTACCGTATTCTGTTGTGGGACAGGTCCAGGTCCCTGAGTCTACGCAGCTTGTCCATTTTCTCCATTTTCTGAATGATGTTGTAACTGAGATTTAGCACCTGCACTCGCTCACACCTCTCCAGATTCTCAATGTACTGCGAGACAAAAAAAACACACACACACACACAAAAACACAAAAATGCACATACAAAAACAACACAACACAATCAAGTACGGTCTTTGGTATTTATTGCCCTCAACGGTGCCTTCCAGGCAGCGCTACCTTCAAGGCACTACTCCACTCAATTTAAGGTTAGGATGAGGGTTGAGGGGGTTATGGTTGGAATAGGGTAAGGGTAGTGCCTTTTAGGCTATGCTGCCTGCAAGGTGCCGTTGGGGGCAAAAAACACCATTGAGCCACAAGTACATGTGTGTGTGTGTGTGTGTGTGTGTTAAGATTCAAAGTGCATCTCACTTTAATTTTTTTGTCACATTTACTCCCGCAGAGGTTGATGGTCTGAACAGAGGAGAGGTCACCTTGTTTGGCCACCTTCCTAATTAGGTCCTCAGTGATGTAGCGTACACCAATCGCCCTACTTTCGTCTGCATTCAAACACAAGTCATCAATGCAAAACAAACAACATATAACCTGGTCAGTAATTACAGAAATATGGCTGGTTTGTTTGTCCTGGACAGACCTGGGGAACGATCACCGCCATCGCTGAATGCTGCACCATGGAGAGGGTGTTCTCTCTCGCCTCCTGTCAGGTCGGGAGCACTAGGCGAACCAAGTGTGCGGGCAGGAGGAAGGCTACCTGCCCTCCGTGATGAGACCTTCACGGGCAGCTTGGATGTCTTCATGATGTGTTATGGCATCTCACTTTGAAAGAGCGAGGAAAGTAGAAACATTACGGAATATTGAATACAACCCCACACCCCGACACCCGTTGTTGTGGCGAATTCTTGCAGTAATTTCAGTTTGTAAATGTTGATTTACCCCGTGATGCCATATTTAGCGCTAAACGGATAATGAGTAAACAGTGAGAGCAATAGTGAGGCTAATTGGCTTTAGGAATTAACATGCAACCGAGCAGCTAATAAGCAAGCAAGAAAGGAGCAGGTGCACTCTATTGACTATTACTGTATAGCCTAACTGTTGTCCATAGAAATGTTGTCAATCAGTTACAGTGCTTGGTTAATGAAGTGGCTTGGATAAACTCGGGCTGATGTTGTTGAGGCCTGATTTAGCGTTGGTAAACTTTCGTGCAGCTAATGAACAACGTTAACATTTCACAGAGCTGCCATCAATTTCATAGAGTCGACCCTAACGTTAAAGCCTTAGCATAACTTTACAAATTATAACATGGGGGTCATTATTTCTCATTCAATATTGTTGTAATTGCCCTGTTTTTAGTAGCCTACTCACCTGTGAAGGGAAAATATCTCCGAACTGCATGCAGCCCACCATGTACAGTTTCCATAGTAACCACACACAAACTGTTAACTCTTTTCCGATTTCACAAAACAAATAAAAATGTTTGAAAAAGATCCACTCCAGCTTCAATGATTGTTTTTAAGAAACTATATTATTTAACTCACTATCTGTGTCAATAACAGTTAGAAATATTTTGAGGTAGGACAACATCAACTCTGTTCTCCTGTTTTATTCTGCACTATTCAACAACGTGTGGCTTCAAGTTGTTCAGGCTGGCACCAAGCCTAAAGTTCCCAGTCTGGAAACAAAAATGTATAGAACTAGCGCAGGCAAAGATACTTTGGCAGATCAACCTTTTCTGATGCGGCTTTGGAGCTGGGAACCAGAAATTTACAAGCAACAGCGTTCTCAGTCGGATGATTCAACCGGAACACTCACTGAAATCGGAAGTTATGATTGAAAGTCGAAAATCGGGTAGTCCGACCCCGAACGACGTCGAGTGGTAAGGAAGTAATGAAATAAATAACTGTTTTCGGGGTCTGATTTTAATTCCTGTTTTATTTGTGTGTCAGTAACAGCGTATAGGCCCACTTTAACAGCTGGTTGTTGTATGCGGCAACGTGTGAAATAAGAGTTTAATCCACCAACTAGTGCTTGTTAACACAGGGTGCTAACAGCCTCTTTAAACCCGACTTCCCGCGAGGAACTCGTTCTGCTTGTTGAAAGTGGAAACCACAGGGAAGCTCTTTCAGAAAATTATCAGAGAAAGTTTAATGGGGTCTGCTTATTTTCGCTATTATTATTGTTGTTATTTAAGTTACTGTGAAAGCATCTTAAATGCGCCCTAAAACATTGCAAAATCATTGTAAAGCACTGTGTTCCTGTTATGTTATTGTAGGTTGTATCATAGGCAATACATAATCGAGACATATTTCACATTTTCAGCATGAACAGATCAGATATCAAACTTGAAACATTACTTTTCAAACAAAAGAATGAGAGTGTTGCAGCCTGTCCCAGAGTTTCTGGTTATGTGGCATTTTGTTAATAAACAATGCATGCAAATGTCACGGCCATAACGCTGGGATAGCGTTGTAGGCCTACCACTACAGCCTATGATGTTGAAAACAATGTTTGTGTATCTCCTCAGGGATACATCAAATCAGAAGGCAGCAGATTCACCACACTCCATTTGAAGGGGAAAACAAACAAGCAAACAAACAAACAAAAATGGCAAACCAAGGTGAGGATGTAGAATTTCATTTAACAGATCAGACAGTAACAAAACAGACAAAATCAGTTCCGATGTTTTCATTGTTTGGCATGCTAACCTGTTATATTGTGTGTGTTTTAGGCAGTAGTCTAGAGAATGGTCCTGAACCACCTGAGCCCATGCCACTCAACGATTGTTTCACCAGGGAGCAGACAGTGTTTTTGATTGACCTGATTCGGCACCACATCCTGAATGAAGGCCAAAGTTTCCCGAAAACACTTTATGAACTGAACTCACGACTTAAGTCTGCCATGGGAACTAGGAAGGCGTTGTGGGAAGATGCAGCACAACAGTTGTGCAGCCATTTTGGTGAGACCTTTCAGCCACAGAAGGTGACAAGGAAATGGCACACTCTTGTAGAAGGATACACAAAGGCGAAAGGATTGATTAGTTCAGGTAAGGAGAGGACCAAATATCAGTTTTACTCAGAGATGGATGACATCATGGGAAATATGGTGTGCGAGCAACACGACGAAGTCTTTCCTGTTGTGGTGGCACCAGA
Organism: Sardinella longiceps; assembly: GCA_027497455.2. Taxonomy (NCBI): domain Eukaryota; kingdom Metazoa; phylum Chordata; class Actinopteri; order Clupeiformes; family Clupeidae; genus Sardinella; species Sardinella longiceps. The sequence goes on along the minus strand of JAODXP020002239.1, from coordinate 8,269 downwards.
GGAAGAAGTAGTGCATGCACCACTTTCTTTTAGCAGTTTCAGAGAATTTTCAAAATCTTTAAAAGCATACGAAAAACACAAATCTACCCTCAGTCCTTACAGGGGTGTGTCCAGTCCCCAGTCTGTCCCTGCAGCTCCAGTCGTGCAGCTACAAGAAAATAAAGGCTTCAGCAGGGATCAAGTCTTGTTTTTGATTGGCATGATGCGGCAGCACATTATCACTGAGGGCGAGGGCCTCCCAAAAAACACTGAGGAGCTAGATGAACGTCTCTCTGCCAAAGCCAACAAGAAACAGCTGTGGGAAGACGCATCCAAACAGCTGACCAACCACTTCATGGAATACTTCTGTCCCGTCAAGATAGCCAAGAAGTGGGCCAGCCTTGTTCAAGGATACAAAAATGTCAACAACCGTGACACGGGGCAGAAAAACTGCCTGCACTTCATATTTTATTCGGAAATGGATGAGCTTTTTGACAAGGATTGGGGCGATTTGCTGTCTGGTGTCGTGACGGCACATGCCCAGGAGGAGGCCAGGCCTGAGAGCGATGCACAAGAGCACTTCAAACCTGAAACTAGTAACGGTGATGCTGCAGCGCTTAACCACAACACGGCAACAACAGGTTTAATCATTAACAGTCATAGTCTAAAACTAGTTATTATAATGTTATTGATTGGCCATTGTGTTCCTTTTGCATGCTGACTTATTTTCATGTGTCTTTTAGGCATCTCTCAGGAGACATTTGATGTCACCATAACCCTGGAGGACAATGACCCCACATTCAACCAATCAGAAACACAAGTGCCGTCATTCAGCCAATCGCAATCAAGCGTGCCACTGAAAGAAAATGAGAGCTTCACCAGGGAGCATACACTGTTCCTTATCGACCTCATGCGACAACTCATTGAAAAGCATGCTAACGGTCCACCAAAAACTCTGAAAGAGATGAATAGACGACTGGATAAATTGTATAAAAAGGGTAGGAAGAAAGAACTGTGGATAAACACAGCACAGAAGATGGCCGCACAATTCGGGAACTATTTCAACCCTCAGAGAGTGGCGAGGAAGTGGAACACCCTTCTTGAAGGGTATGCAAGGGTTCTGGAATCCATGGCTCTCAAAGGATATCACTCCAATCGCTTTCTTTTTTTCCTGAAATTGATGCCCTTATCAATCAACACAACGTGCCCGTCTCCATAAGCACGCAGCAGACAGGTCAGGGGACACAGGTGTCAAAGCCCATGACCTTGTCTCAACACAACGTGCCCTTCTCAGAAATCACGCAGCAGACAGGTCAGGGGACACAGGTGTCAAAGCCCATTACCACGGCAACAACAGGTTTGATTACAAACTGTCATAGTCCAAAACTAGTCATTATAATGTTATTGATTGGCCATTGTGTTCCTTTTGCATGCTTACTTATAATTTTCATGTCTTTTAGGCATCTCTCAGAAGACATTTGATGTCACCATAACCCTGGAGGACATTGACCCCACATTCAGCCAATCAGAAACACAAGTGCCGTCATTCAGCCAATCACAATCAAGCGTGCCACAGAAAGAAAATGAGAGCTTCACCAGGGAGCAGACACTGTTCCTTATCGACCTCATGCGACAGTTCATTGAAAACTATGGTGATGGTCCACCAAAAACACTGAACGAAATGAATAGACGACTCAGAGCTTGCAGGGGTACCAAGAAAGAACTGTGGAAAGACACAGCAGAGAAGATGTCCGCGCAATTCAAGATCAGTTTCAACCCTGAGAAGGTTGCAAGGAAGTGGACAACCCTTCTTGAAGCGTATAGAAAGGTTAGGGAAAACATATCATTCAAAGGGAAATACTGGACACGCTTCCATTTTTATTCTGAAATGGACTCCCTCATGGACAATCAAAACGACATGCTTGTCTCCACAAGCATGCAGCAGACATGTCAGGGGACACAGGTGTCAAAGCCCATGACCTTGTCTCAACACGACGTGCCCTTCTCAAAAAGTACGCAGCAGACAGTTCAGGGGACACAGGTGTCAAAGCCCATGACCTTGTCTCAACACGACGTGCCCTTCTCAGAAAGTACGCAGCAGACATGTCAGGGGACACAGGTGTCAAAGCCCATGACCTTGTCTCAACACGACGTGCCCTTCTCAAAAAGTACGCAGCAGACAGGTCAGGGGACACAGGTGTCAAAGCCCATGACCTTGTCTCAACACGACGTGCCCTTCTCAGAAAGTACGCAGCAGACATGTCAGGGGACACAGGTGTCAAAGCCCATGACCTTGTCTCAACACGACGTGCCCTTCTCAAAAAGTACGCAGCAGACAGGTCAGGGGACACAGGTGTCAAAGCCCATGACCCTGTCTCAACACAACGTGCCCGTCTCAGAAAGTACGCAGCAGACAGGTCAGGGGACACAGGTGTCAAAACCCATGACCTTGTCTGAACACAACGTGTCCTTCTCAGAAAGTACGCAGCAGACAGGTCAGGGGACACAGGTGTCAAAGCCCATGACCTTGTCTCAACCACGGCATAGATATGCGAGAGCGAGAACACCCACTGATGATGACGATGAGGACTACGTCCCACCAAGCCTTAAAACGCCAGTACGCTCTACTCATAAACGCAGACGAGAGGACGATGACGACCTCCTGCAGTTCCTCCGAGAGGCTGAGGAGGCCAACCAGAGGCGTCACAGGGAGACTATGGAGCAGCTCAGGTCCATACAGACCCTCATGACCAAGCTAATAGACAAGCTGTAATTGGTGTTAAGAATCAGGTGTCTGTTTACCAAAGCATGGTTGCTAACCAGCTAGCAATTTAGTTAGTTGGCAATGGGAAATTGCATTGCAACCAACATAGAAACTATGCTTTTGGAAAAAGGGTAAGCAGTTGGTTTTGTTGTGATTTGACGGAAGAATTCTTCAATAATTTTGTTTTGTTTTGAAAAGAGGTTTGTTTGGGACATTTCTAATGTCAGCATCGAAAGTCTGTAAATAAAACGGAAATACACAATTTAATTTGAAAACCCTTTTGGTGTTTTATTTGAATGAAGACACAAAATGTAGAGCTGCCACTTGTTGACTTATATGACATACTCTATTGCTCAAGCTACTCAAGACTAGCCAAGCAAAAAATAAATAAATAAATAAATAAATCAGTCCAATTAATATACTGTAGGTTTCCTTGAAAAGCCCTGGGACAGAATATAACCTGCTGCAAATGTCACCCCAAAAGCTAGGCCTATATGTACCATCATCAGACACATTACAACACAGCACTATAGTGTGTATGACTACAAATGATTGGAAAGTGGTTAAAACACAAATTTTATGCAGTGTTTACAGAATTATTTGTAAACAAACAATATGGCTGCTTACCTAAATACATGACCTAAATACATAGTTTTAGGCTATACACTTTTCAAGACATTTTTTGTAGTTATGCACATTAGAGTGCCGTGTTGTAATGTGTGTTGATGTCTCATTGTTTTTGTGGTGACAGAAGAGCATGTTAAGATGTTAAAACTCAGTTCAAGGTTCTGCCCCCATGAGCTAGTTGTCAGTGCTAAAAATTCTCTGTTCATGGAAACTTGAGTTGGAACTTTTTTTTTTTTTTTTCCATCTTCAGTAGCCTACTGGCTAGTCTCGAGTAAGCAATAGAGCTCTTGTTGAAATTTGACTGAAGTTAACCAAAACATAGACATCCAAACATTTCAATTAGCCTACTCTAAACAACAACAAAAAAGCAGCAAATGAAACACTTGGTGAATATAAGCATGTTGGAAATGTTAGAAGGTGATGGTTCTCGGATGCCAACAGTGGAGAGGAAAAAACTGAGACACATTGGACACAGATACTGTAGTTTAAGACTGTATATGAGTAAGTTCATGAACTTCATGACTGGTATTAAACCTGCAAGTGGGCTCGTCTTTTATTTAGTGCTGGGAACAATATTTATATTAGGGCCATTGATGTGTGCTTGATATTTACCAAATTCTGGGCCCTATGCACAAGCAAGGACAAGGATTACGACGCCCCTGGCACTGTTCGCTAGTTTCTGTGTCTAATTCAGTGAGTCTTCATAGGCAGTTCATCCTTTGGCCTTCACTGTGTCAAATCTTATTGTTCTTCTCCCTACCAACAGCAATAGGTGACGTCAAACAACACAGCTGTGGATGTATTCACATATCTTCTTTACTGTAAGATCTAAGTTCTGACAGGATGCAATTACTTACTCTGCAAAGGCATGTTCGAGGACTAGAAACAGAGAACGCTTTAGCTTCTGCTTAAAGTCCTCACACATGAACATGTACAGAAAGGGGTTTAGACAGCTGTAAAGGAAACATAAAAAGTAAGACACCTCAAACATCTTTGTGGGCGCATTACTTTTCAAGAGCTTTGAGTCAATGCTGAACATGAAAGTCTGATCTCCGATAGATAGATTGATGATATGAATGGGAAGCCAAAAGATGAAAAAGCCCAAGATGACAGCTAGGATGATGAGGAAAGGCCTGATCTTCTTCTCTCTCTTGATCTGGTTGGCACGGACACCGATGGCCACATAACAGCATGTGATTATCAGGAAGGGAATCAGAAACCCGATCACAAAACGCAATATTGCTAGCCACTTGCCTGTGAGAGTATCGTTGATACACTTGTTCTCAACTACTCTGCGATAGACACCAAAAGGAATGCTGCATACTGATGATATGAGCCAGGTTAACACACAGATAATCCGAGCTTTGTTTGAAGTGCGTTTGTTACGAGTCCAAACCGGCAAACGTACTGTCAAACAACGGTCCAGACTGATGACTGTCAGTGTAAAAATGCTCGCAAACATTGTCAACACTTGAAGAATAGGGAGGAATTTGCACAAAAAAATGCCAAATGGCCATTCTTCACTGATGTACCATCGGGCAATGTGGAAAATAAGTGTGAAAATGTAAATGAAATCAGCTAGTGCCAGATTCAGAAACCAGACAGAGTTAACAGTGGTTTTCATCTTGAAGCCTGTCACATAGATGACAAGGCCATTGGCAGTAACACCCAGTACAAAAATGACACAGTCCATCACCACATCAAATATCTCTGTAGGGGTGAGAGACGTCTGAGACTGGATTGAGTCTGTGGTCCCATTAGAAGACGAGTTTTCTACAAAATGGAAAAAATGTGAAAAATCAGTCTTCCTCAACAATAAACGCAGGAGAACCGATAGCCTACTTTGAAAAATGAGGAGGCGATAACTATTCTCTTACCCATTGTTTGAGTTTTGTCTCACATCTATGCACCACAGAATGAGAAACAGCAAGTTATTCTAAAATAAATTAAACCCAGTAATGAGGTTTCAATCATACTGTATGTTTTTTCCATCATTGGATTATTTTGTCTATAATTACAAAACACATTGACATTATTCAAGAATATAATATATGATATTAAAAATTTCAGGGGTAAAAAGCTTTCATCTGCAATACAAGTTAGTCACTTACTGCACCAAGATGAAGTTCCTCAGTTCACACTTATGCACAGTCAGATGTCTGAAATTGAGAAGAAATATCTTCAGTTTAACTCCAAAACAAGCCGTCAAAATACAGGAACTAGTTTATCTGTTCAGATTAGATCAGTAGGGGCACATATATACAGTTGTCACCAGTTACAAAAAAATGCAAGCATCCTTATTTTTCTTGCCTTACCAATAATCAACTGAGCAAATCATAATAGCTATTTTGCTTTCGAATAAATAAACTGTGTTAAAAAGAAGAAAACTATTAAAACTAACTAACCCTATAATCACACTGTAGTTTTGGACAGTTGCTCAGAGTGAATCTGATATTCATTTGCAAAAGATGAGGGAGGATGTGATGTTCGATCTGATATCAGCAAAATTCCACTCTCATGCTAGGTAATGTGTCAAGCTTCAGAACCCTTGATGCATCACAAGTGTTACTACATGTAGCCTGGTGTTGGAGAGTGAGGTGAGATGTGGAAGCCAGTGGGGAAGTTGTGGCACCCCTGGGGAACCATTGAAAAAATTGGTCATTTGACCACATATTTTTGAAAAGTAAAGCCATTTCAATGATGAGGATGACTGGTCGACGGAGGAGGAAAAGGCCCTTGATACTCCAGCCACCTTCAGCCCTCCTGTGCTCCACAGCTCTTCAGCTCCTGTTCCAGCCCCGGCACCTTGCAGCTCTCATGCTCCTTCTCTGTGTCTCCTCAGCCCTGCTTCCAGTTCCTGTCCCGGCTCCACATCTGTCACCTCCAGTGCCGGCTCCATGTTGCGTGCAGTCCCCTGCGCCTGATGTGGATGCGTCGCCCGCTCAAGCTCCTTGCACCAGTTCCGGCTCATCAGCCTGATCCAGCTCCAGCTCCTGCTCCAGAGTCCGCCCCAGGGCCCTGTCCAGAGTCCACGGACCCTCCACACCTGTCCGTCCGACCTGCTGGGACTCTCCTTGGCCGGCCTCCGGACCCTCTGCTCCGGGTCCGTCCTGGCCAGTGAGTCCTCCCCACGGCTGCCCTTCTGACACTCCACTCCTGTCCGTCCAGCCTATTGGTCTGCTCCTTGACCGGCCATATGTCACAGTCCAGCTCTGTTCTGTTTGCCTGTGTTTACCTTCTGGTTCCTTGTCATGTGTTCTATGTCACTTCCTGTTGTTTGCTTCCTGGTCCTCCATGTGATTCTTTGTTTACCCCTGTCTTGTGTTCTTAGCTCCTTCCCTCACCTGTATCCAGTGTCTTTCCCTCCCTGCCTTGTTCACCTGTTCCTTGTTTCCTTCTTTAGTCCTGTGTATTTAAGCTCCTGTCTCAGTTCAGTCTTTGTTGGTCATTGTTCGTCTTCACGTGTTAATCCCTACTCTGCGTTTGATTAAGTACTGTATCTACTGCGTTTTGAGGTAAAGTTTGATTCTTTCAAACTAGTGACTTTGTGCGTTGGGTCCTACAATGAGTAATACAGTGACAATATGTAATCTATCACATATTGTCACTATTACAAGATTTTACTAAATTAGCTCAGTACCTGATGCTTTGAAAGTATCAGTTCAGAGGGCTCTGTGAAATTCATTTAACCAGTTATAGAGCATGATATGATGGGTGCAAGGTTCAGTAAAGTCTTAAAGAAATCTATTTATGTGTTAAATAAATGACAAGGCCGTCACATAGGCCTATTTTACACAAAAATGTCTGACTTCCATTTCCAAGGGAATTCAGTCCAGTGGCATTTACAGCAGCGCATGCCAACTGCAAGCGGTTATAAGATGATCAAGAAAGATGCAGTGCCTTGAATTGTTCTGTGGATGACTGACAGACTTCCCGCCAGGGAATCGGTTTATGAGAGGCAGCAGAAATATTACTGTAGGATTTGATGCCTTTGTGATGTTGGTGTTGCTGGTGAACTCAGATATTTTGTTGGCGAAGCCACTAGCATAGCCCTCGACCGCCAGGCCAACTGCAGGTAACGTTTCATTTCTTTTCTTTTCTGAGTAAATGAAAAATCAAAATATTCAGCTAAATGTTTAACATACTGTATGTTAAATGTACAGGTTGATATGTTGTGTAGTTACTATTTCAAAAGGCACAAATGAGTTTAAGACATTGACAGCTCACGTTACCTGCGTAATTATGATAAACTGTTCATGGAAGAGGTTAAACCCACAATCCAACTTGGATTTTTTTCATTGCACACTCTTTAGCTATAACAGATGTATTTTTAGATCACTAAAACTTATTTTGGGTAAGTTTATTAGGCACCATAAGAAAGACAAATTACTGTTCGCCACCATTGTGCATTATACAACCGGAAGTACACTCACACCGAATTGAAAACAAAGATAGCGGTGTGAAAAAGGAGAATTGCATCTCATAATATTGACTCCTAATTATGAGTTTATACGTCATGATTTAGACTTGTTTGTCATAATTTAGACGTAGGCTACTCAAAATAGTCTTTCAGAAACAAAAAGTTTTGTCTCTTTTGTTGTTTTTCATTTTGCACTTTTTGAGTTTGTTAACAATAAACATCGTTTTGGAATTAGAGTTTGTGCTGACTTGTTTCGTTACCTTGTTATTGGCCGCTGCAAATGTGAGGCCCAGGAGCTTAAGTTCTTGACTTTTGAAAGGTGACCCCAGTGAAAAACTAGTTGAATAGACCTTATTTAGACCTTTTATGAAATACCCTTTTTTCAAGGCCTCAAGGACGGCAGGAAATTCTTACTGTATCAACCAAAGCATCAATGGGTGTTTAAAATTGTTTGGTGCATAGGCTAATGCAAAAGAGGT
>JAODXP020002238.1:0-28076 GCA_027497455.2 Sardinella longiceps | reverse complement strand
GGTGCATGCTGTTTGTGTGCTTGTTTTAGGTCATGCATACTCCTTCCAACAGTGTACATACTTCTCATTGTCTATTGTCTCTGAGGGGCACTTACATAATGTAAATGCATGTCTATCTATCTATCTATCTATCTATCTATCTATCTATCTATCTATCTATCTATCTATCTATGTATCTATCTATATGAGCAAGACATGTCTGTTTATCTATCTATCTATGTACACTACGAGCAAATGTGTACCGTGTAGCCTATGTATATAAGTACACTGTATACTGGGTGCATGGAATTATTGTTGCACTCATGTAACCTTTGAACTGATCTCCAAGTAGGTGCCATTATTTTAAGCCCATGCTTTATATGTTAAATGGAGGATTACTCATCTAGCCCACTCACTCACTTGTTGCCTTATTTGGTCACCTTGAGTGTGTAACATCTCCCCAGTTGGTGAATGTATGGGAGGGGCAAAGAGTCCTGAAGTCATGGCAGTATGGGTCAGGATGTATTAGCCAAGAGCAGTGTTTCTCAAACTTTTTCAGACCGAGGACCACTTTTCTTAAAAAATGTTTTTCAGAGACCACCTGCCCTCGCACCCCCTCACCAAGTCACATACTGCTATCCTTTAACCATGTCATTTATAGAGTAGGCACTTCAAATGCTTTAATATACAGTGAATTACCTGTAATTCAGTGAACAACTAATCTTTGGCCTTCAAATCAAATAAATAAATAAATAAATAAATAAATAAATATTCTTGATTATTTTGGTTAATTGGCTAAAAGTAATGAAGATGATTGTGATGAAGTAAGTGGTTTTGCAAACACACACACACACACACACACACACACACACACACAGAGGTGCTGCACAGTGCTGGACAGGATGTGTATTTTATAGTCAGTGTGGTGAGAAAAAGGGTGTTGATGACACACGCATTGGCCTAAATTTAACCAGTCATCAAGAACAGCATGCATCTTTCCCACCAGAGCATGGGTCAGGGACCAGTCCTAATAAGATTCTAAAGATTTATCTCCCTTCAGAACGCGATTCTCTTCTCTGATTGGCTGATGGGTGACCATTATTCTCGGATAACTGGCTACTTTGGAAGTAGTTCCATAAATAAGTAATCTAATAACTAATCACCGTTCCATATGAATGCCTTTCAGAATGGTAACTATAACAACAATAAGCAGCCTTGTAGATCTACTTTCAACCTAAAATAGTACCTAAACCGAACAGGTTAACTTCTTTTAAATTGGAGTTGCATGTTTCTTTTACGTTTTGTACGCCTCTTTAAGCGTGATGCTAGCGGGTACGATGCTAGCTGGTCAAATTTGGTTCAAGCAACTATGCTAGGCTAGAGCTGCAAGTCGTATCGCCAGGCTCGGAGAACAGCTTGATGATCAGAAAAAAGGTATAACTCAATTGCTTAACTCGAGGGGAGGTGCAAAATGAACTTATTTCCACAAATGGTGGCCTGACATTTTAAGGTTGTTTTAATGACATTATTGAACATGCACAAAGCAAGGCATTCTAAAGCAGAAAAGGGGAGATTCTAATTGAGCCAAAATATCCGAGTCAGGACCAATCCTCAGAATTTTGGTGCTGATGATTCTATTTCATCCTAGACACTCCAGAAAAAAAGTTAAACTCCCCTTTAACGAGAAAAGTGTATCCCATTGACTTCTGTTTGAAGACTCAACGCTTGTGATATCACTACGCAAGTTCCAGAATTTTCTTAATACCAAATAAAACATGACAGAAGCAGTATTTTGCTTTTCTGATATAAAGACTTTGTTTGATTTACTGCATGATAAGACCAATATGGTTTAGATGATGACTTCAACAAAGCCATGATGATGATAGTGATAATCATAAAAGTCTACTGCTGAATGACACAACTATATTGATGCATATTTGCACTGCAAAGTTTGGGGCCATGCCAGTGTGCATTTGTGGTCAGCTAGGAAGTGCTGTTTGTAGCATCAATCATCATCACCTCTTTTCTCACCTCAGAATGTTCTTACCACAGCTACTGCTGTGTTCCGGTGTTGTCATCAGGCCTCAGACGACCTCAAGTAGAGTATAAATACAGAAGACAGAAGACCGGAGCATTCCTTTCAAGGCTGAAGACACCTGTGGCTGAACCAAACCTTCGATTAACTGACGTGAGGGGAACAGGTAAACACTTCGTTTATGTCTATTTTTTTTACACACTTATACACACACACACACACACACACACACACACACACACACACACACACACACACACACACTATTTTATGTAGACCTCTACACACACAAGTAACAGAGATTACAATAAGACTACAACTCACATTAGAGATAGATAGAAAGAAGACAGATATACTGATAGACTTTACTGATCCTGATGGAAATGAAATCAGTGTCTGTATTTCTCTTGTTTTGCAGTATGAAGTTGTTGCTGGTTGCAGCTGCCTCTCTGGCAGTGGTGAGCTGTGCCAGCAGTCTCTCTATGGAGGACCAGGAGTTCCACGAATGGAAACTCAAGTTTGGTGAGGAAACAGAGCAAATGATTATGCATTAAGTTATTTTATCATAATATATGAAATTCAATTCAATTCAATGTTACTTGTAGTGCGCACAAATACAATGCATTGCCTCACAGCGCTATACAGACAGTACGGGGAGCACCGCACTGTCTGTAGCGCATTCAGCAAAGACACCTCAGCCTGTGGACTACTGCAGGTCATTGCTATATTTTACATCTGTCCTGCAAAGGAGTATAAACTCTCCTTTGTATCCAGGTAAGGTCTACAGGAGCCCGGAGGAGGAGGCTCGGCGTAAAGACATCTGGCTCTCCACCCGCCGCACAGTCCTGGCCCACAACATCCTGGCTGATCAGGGCATCAAGACCTACCGCATGGGCATGAACCACCTCTCTGATATGGTACCGCATCAGCTTAATGCAGACACTTGAATATACAGTATGTTTCTTATATTAACACTTTATTTGAAGGTACTTACGTGACTCATTAATTTGTCATAAACTTGTCTGAGGTATTTATGACAAGTTTATAATGTTTATGACAAATTCATGAGTCACTCTTAGGTACCTTAAATATGACATGACTACCATAAATCGACATAAACATTATGAACTTGTCAGTAAGTGTCATTCGGTTTTTGTCATGACAACTTGACATTGTCTTCATTAAGATATCTAATCTATAATGTTTATGACAAATTTATGACAGAGTAATGTCATAGTTATGACAGTATCATGTCATGTGTTAAGTCAAGTGTCAAGTGCTACTGGATATTGTATTTATGTTGAAGTTTTCCAGTTCTTATTTTGAAGTTGAAAAATAGTCACAGTTGTTTTTTTTCCTCCTCAGGATGAACATGAATACATGACTCTCTATGGCAGCCTGCTGCCTGAGGATCCCATTAACATTAAAACTGCTTGTCCTGAACAGTCCCTCAGTAGCACTGCACCACTGCCTGAATCTGTGAATTGGAGAGATAAGGGCTGTGTGACGCCTGTCAAAAGCCAGAGTAGATGTGGATCCTGCTGGGCCTTCGCTGCTGTAAGTTAAGCAGTTAGCTGTGTGCCATGTAGTATGTGTGTGAGCCAATGTTTGTGTGTGTGTGTGTGTGTGTGTGTGTGTGTGTGACACAGTAAGTGATTTCATGTAAAAAGCCGCTCTCTCGAGTTTATTTTCTTAATTTATTTTAAGGGGTTTAACATGACAGACAAGACAGACGTTTCGGCCTAAGCCTTCTTCAGCGTCTTACTAACCCCCTTAAAATAAATTAAGAAAATGAACGAGAGTGCGGCTTTTTACATGAAATGAATTACGAACCCCTTCGCTCGCACCCAGAGACCTCGAGAAAATCAACTGGAGTTGAGCGCACTTTTTGAAAAAGACTGACACAGTAAGTGTGCATAAGAAAAAGAGGGAGAGAAGTAAATGTGTGTTTCTCCTTCTCTGTTCCAGGTGGCTGCAGTGGAGTCCCATAACTGCATAAAGCACAAACGCCTGACTGACCTGAGTGAGCAGCAGCTGGTTGACTGTGCTATGGAAAACGGCTGTAGTGGTGGTCACCGTCCTGTTGCCTTCCAGTACTGTATGAAAAAAGGAATCGTCAGGGAGGACTTCTACCCATATAAAGCTAAAGTATGCCACACTGAATAGGCAACACTTATTTTCCTGATTGCTGGTCTGCTACTGGTGGTCTGCTACTGAACTAACTGCTCTGATTGTACCCCAGAATTCAACATGCCGCTTTAAGAAAAACCCACCAAAAAACAAGATCGGTGCCAGATGCTCTGGCTGTCGTCGTGTCCCAGGAGATGAAACAAGTCTTCAGAGAGCCGTGGCAGAGATGGGACCGGTGTCCATTGGTATTCCTGTCCATCCCTCTTTCAAACAATATGACAGTGGTGAGTTTGATTCCACTGGCTTTGATGTCATCTTATTTTTAAACAATAGGGTGTGGTCAGTCCTAGTTATATGTAGTTATGTGGTAACTTGGCAATGTAAGGCATTACAGAAGAAAATGGTAATATTTTACTCTGTACAATTGTCAGTAACGCAAGTTACAAAGCATTTTTAACTTGGACTGAAGTGGTGTTTTTCCCGTCATACAAATTTAACTGAGAGGTCAGCTAAGGTAAAACATCTGCTGTGCTAGAATTAATATATAAAACTTTACAGTCTCTACTAATCATTCTCAACATTCTCAACACCTCTCTTGATCCCTTTAAGGTAAAGTCTTGATCTCTTTAAGGATCCTTCTAGAACAGGAGTGGCCACACAATAGGTCCTTTGCTGCCTTTCATGAGATCTTCTGTGCTTTTCACTAAACTCATACATCACTTCCCTGTCTGTATTTAATTCAACATAATGAATAACTGGAGTGCCCCCTTGTGGTCCAAAATAATGTATAATCAAATATAACATAAAAGTGATTACATGTGAAAATACAGATGAGTAAAAATCCTAATATTAAACAAATACCTACAATAGCCTTCACAACTATTATTTCTTTTTATCTTTTTATTAAACTATAAATGAAGACATACACCTAAAAACACATTGTTATATGAATGGGTAATCAGGCATAGTAAGCCTAATTAAGAATGTCTCATCATTCCAAAGGAACAGAAGTAGCCTACATAACATGGACCTCACATTCAATACCTCTGAAATGCAAAAATCCTCTTGAGCAGACCTTGCTCATTTTTGATGTTGTGTCTTGTATGATTCCAAGTAACAAACACTAGGCAGGCTATACTAGGCTATTAGGTAAATAAATGTCCGAAGCAGTGCCCTCTGTTTTAACCAAACTCCTCAATAAACTCCTGTCCTTTAGTGGCTATTAATGGCAGTGATTGATTTAGTTTTTGACATGGTATATGACATAAACAATCTACATAAAGTACACTTATGGAGGTTCAGCTTTCAAAAAAAAAACAACAACTAATTTATAGACAATTAATGAACAAAGTTAGCCTGGCTTGCGCAATCACGTTCAGAAATGAACTGTGGTCTAGCAAAGCCAGCATTGAAATTTATTTTCCTAGTAAAAATATTCTGCAATGGGCGCATATTTGCACCATTTGATGGTACATCAAGTTAATTCTATAACTGTGACTATAATAAGCTTTTGCTTTTACTTTTTCCTTGTGGTAATCAGCTGGACTACTTTTACGATCCAACTACGATGGATATTCTGAATTAAGTTTTGGGAAATACAAGTGACGTGTAACTATGCTTTGACTAACTATGTTATCATCAGTTAGTCATGTTGTCAACAAAGGAACTTTGTTAGTCTGGTCGATGCCGTTAGGGAACAGAAACATAATGAGAGGTAACTAACTTACCTACTGGGAAGCAAACCTCACAACGGAGATGAATAAGATTATTCAGCATTATAGAAATACGAAAAGAGATGTCAGGTTATCATTTTACAGTGGTTAGTTGATTATTTCATTAATTGACTGTTTGATTGGTCATTTGCAGGTGTCTACTATGAGCCCAATTGCCATCTCCAACAGAACAAGTGGCACGCCATGTTGGTCGTGGGCTATGGTACTGCTAAAAGAAAGGGGAAATACTGGCTGGTGAAAAACAGGTGGGTCAATTAAACAATATCACACGAATAGGAGTGATGTTGTTGGCAAAATATCATCACTGTGTGTGGTTCAGCCGTATGCACGAAGCCGCAGGCTGAGTGATGATATTCTGCCAACAACATCAGGACCACGAGTGTGATATTGCTTTTGTACAACAATTCCCTTACCAAATAGAATTCAGTGTGTGACCTACAGTGACACAACTTCAAGAACTGGGAGGGTTACATTTGGTGTGCCGCAGGGGTCAGTGCTGGGCCCCATTCTTTTTTGTATTTATTTACTTCCACTCAGCAATGTGATTCGACGTTTCAACATTAAATTTCATTGCTATGCAGACGACACCCAGCTTTATGTCCCTATTCAGGCAAATGACCCCACCCAACTCTGTAACCAGGAAGCATGTCTAACACATTATTAAAGACATGGATGTGCAGAAACTTTTTAATACTAAATTCTGATAAAACTGAGCTTCTAGTGGTAAAACCCTGTAGAGCAAAAATACAAACAGAATTAAACGTCTGTGTGAATGACTGTTTAATAGAAGAGAGCAAAGCTGTAAAGAGCCTTGGAGTCACTTTTGACTCTTTTTTAACGTTCCAGGGCCATATTAAGAGTACGTCCCAAGCTGCTGTCTTCCACCTGAGGAATATAGCTAGAATAAGGCCTATGCTATCATTTAAAGATGCAGAAACCCTAATACATGCATTTGTATCCTCCAGATTGGATTATTGTAATGCATTGTTCTCTGGTTTACCAGCTTGCACTTTAAGAACCTTGCAACTTCTTCAAAATGCTGCTGCTAGAATTTTAATAAAAACAAAGAAAAGCTCGCATATTACTCCAGTTTTAATCTCGTTGCACTGGCTACCAATCCCAGCACGAGCAGATTTCCTTTTTTTAACTTATAAAGCATTAAATGGACTAGCACCTTCTTATTTATCAGAATTGATCAGCCCCTATACCACTCTACGTCAGTTACGATCCTCTGATGCAGCCCTTCTGACAGTTCCAAGGGTGAAACATAAATTTACAGGCGAGAGGTCTTTTGCTTTTAGAGCTCCCTTGCTATGGAATAGTCTCCCTACACACATCAGGGAAGCTAGCTCTATAAACATCTTTAAAAACAATCTGAAGACTTTCTCTGTTCTAAACATTACAATGTACCCTAGGACTGGTTTTTAACTTGGTATCTTTTTTTTATTTCATTTTTTTAATGCTCTGTTTTAATTTGTTTCCTATAGAATTGCATTTTATTCTTTGTTGTGTATTTTATTTATCTATTTATTTATTTACTTATTTAGTTTTTATCCTTCTTTTTTAACAAATGTCTTATTTATTTCTGCATTTTGCACAAACTAGGCAATTTCATTTTGCTGCCTTGTCTCTTCTGTCTTGCACATGCGTGCACATTTTCAGTTGCATTTTGCACATATTAGGCATTTGTAGCTGCATCTGTCACAAGTTTTCTTCTTCCTGTGCATTGTTCTGAGACCATGTTTTGTGGTGATATTCATTTTAAATATCAATAAATTGAATTGAATTGAAATTACTAAGTTTTAAGACACCAGATTGTATTTTCTACTGTTTGGTTTCATTTTTAAGTTTGTTCATCTTCCGCCCCCCAAAATAGTTCTAGCTTGGAACTGCCCTGGCAATGTGTCAAAAATAGACAAATAGCAAACAGTTTAGATGTATTGGATCTTTACTGAAGACTTCAAACTTGTACAGAAAGTTCATCCTCGATTTCCATAACTAAAAGAAACAAATAAAGGCAAACTCTGCACGGAATAGCACAACCGAAAACGCGAGGAAAGCTGCTAGTATGCTAACGAACACAACAGCTAGCCTATGGTAGCTACGTTGTTTACTTTCTCAAGCCTAGGCTATCACTTAACAAAATTGGCTTTCATTTCGCTGACCAGCATACACGGAAAGTAGGCCAACACATAACTTACATTTTGAACTCCAACTATCTAGCGAGATAGCGCTCCATAACTCCAACCAATGACTGATAATATTGCATCTGAATAAAGTCTGTCTCAGAAAAATAGCCTGTGATATCAATATTGACCTGTAGATGTCAGCCTTTTTCCATTTCATACAGGAAAACAAGAAACTCAACGGAGGGTCATTAGCTACTGAACTAGTCGGCTCGGTAGAAAATGCCCACTGATTAATGTATGCCTCTATAATGCCTCTCAAATCCCTCCCTCGCTATAGCACGTTGTCAGCAGTGGTTGTCTCACAGCTGCGATCGTCAGTTATCCCTCCCTCCAAACCTGATTGGTGTAAGACAGGGGTCGGCAACCCAGTGGCACGCGGACATTGCACTACCCTAATAATTTAATACATTAAAAATGTTCAGACATATAATGAAATGTCATTGACCTTAAAAAAAATCACTATGTAGCAATAGCGCCCCCTCCCCATATTTATTTTTCCCACTAGATGTGCCCCATTGATGCATTGCTAAGGTCAGGTCAGGTCAGGCCTTCCACTCCTCCTAGACCGCAGAATATTTGTGCTGTATTCACTTATGTTTTGAAAGTGTTGCGTGTCGAACATAAAATGTCAGACGTCATTACGAGACCAATCGCGAAAAGACTTTCAAAGATCAGACAGATAGGAATGATAAGTTATTTCAGGCACACAAGGGAGTTTAGGCTACTTCCAACCACATTGACACATGTCTGCGAATACGCGCCAGCTTCAGTCAGGGTTCGCAGAGCGCTTTGGGGACTTTCAGAAGTTAATTGAACTTGCTCACCCACAATGTTGAGCTCTTCAACTCAATCAGCTGCATTTCCATATGTGCCCAACAACCACTATATCAGAGCCAAATAAATTTCATGTCCGTCAAAGCTGCTTTGAGCAATAAAGAGAACACTTTCGAATTACATTCACAAAATTGGTATATGACATTAGCATCCATGATCTTGAGGATTTATTGCCACTACGATGTCAAAATAGATCAGAACTTGCCAGAGATCTGTTAATACTGAAAGCGAAAGTTGTAGGTGTGAGAATACGTCATATCCAAACAGAAACCTATTTCAATTAAATTGCGTTGGGCCAGGCTGTATGACATAGTCAACAGTTGCTTTCGCCCAGGCTATACTACTTCCAGTATAACATGAAAATTCTACGAAATTTGACTTTAAGAGTTGCTGAATACAGCTTTAAAACCCCAATGTATAACCTTTGAGAAAAATTAAGCGCAACGCATTTCAAAGTACGTATTACAGCTACGGTAGCCTGCATGTCTATTGTCTTTTCAGTATCCTTATTCTTTATTTGGATGAAGTTGAATATTTCTGTTCTGCTTTTTTGGATTTTGTCTTCTTTCAAACCTGCCGACGAAGGGGAACAACGATAGCAATTAGCTGCAGCTGCAAATTATGAGAGCGAAAACACGAACAATTTGACCGTTTTGAGCTTCCGTTTTCCAAGATGCCGGCAATAAATGGAGAGTCTATCCCAGTTAATGTGCATGCAAATAAGAAATTTCAAGCCAATACGGACACACAGAATTAATAGTGGTGGTTAACATTGATAGTAATTAAATCAGGATACCAAAAACTATGTAAAGAGCCAGTCGGACGACGGTTTAGAAAAGATCTGGAAAAGAGTTTAATAACAAAAAGCAAAACAAAGAACATGGTGCACTAATGGAGAGACAGCATGCTACCCGCAAAAATCCATCAACTCTGCTGCTCTAACTAAACAGGAAGTTTCCTAACTATTTATACAGCCCCAGGTCGACAGAAGATGACGTTGGATGTCCCCAGTTGACGTGGACCCCACAAAGTCAGACCATAGTGCCAGCGTGGTAACCTGAGAGCAGATAGCTGTTGACAGATAGACATGGGAGAAAAGTAGGCCATGCACGTAGAAGAACAGCAAGGACATGATATTCTGCCTTATCTGTATTGATGGAACAGTTGGAACAGAATGACTTAAGGACATACACACACAAATATCTCATGGAAAGGCAGTTGAGTCAGGCCTAGCTCAAACATAAAGACATAAAAAGAATATGGTTATGCAAATATTAATTATACAATTACTTTCTAATTACTTTCAATATTTCTGAGAAAGGACAAGCTTGTCAACAGGTAAAGCAGATTTTGATATTGAACAGTAAAAACGTTACACATTGGTAATAGTTATAGAGAGATAGTATGACTGAGAAATTGAGAAATGGAAAGTAATCGATTGGTTCTGTAATGAAGTTATTCTACTGTGATTAGATCACTTCTTTTAATTTGGGGACCGCCTTCCATTCCGACATCCCCCCACTCCGACATCCCTCCATTCAGACATCCCTCCACTACGACATCAACCATTCCAACATTTTTCAAACCGCCATTCCGACATACCGCCAATCCGACAGCATAATGAAGCACGTCCCTATTTGCATGATCTTTTATTGGTTTATTTAAGCGAAGTGAAATGTGCGCCCCCTCTGAGATAAGTGCCCCTCCCCTCTGCTCTCGCTTGAGCTGTGGCCGCTGTCACCCTACGGTTGCCACAATTTTTACCTACATGCTTTGGGCATTCTCCCTCACTGTGTCTTGATTACTGTGCTCAATTCTGAAAGGGTGTCTTAGCGTTTGTTGTGGATATAGTCTATATGGGCTATTCTCTCACATATGGAAGCAGGCTGGTAATCTGTGCGATCTGATGAGCTGGTCCATTTTTGGGCAGGTGGCATCTAATTATTTTTTACGCAAATGCAACGATTTCAAATAATTTATTTCTGTAGTCATATGTTATTTTCAGCGGCGCATAAATAGCCCTGCAGCCCGTTATAATACAGCTTACAGAAGTTTTGGGCTGGGACTGTATGCCGAGTCTGGTGAAAAATTAAAGTCGTGGACAAGCCTGTCACTCACGTCCTAGTTTAGGCCTAGCCTACTACCTCTTTTGATGATATAAATATTAAATATATCTTCATCATTTGTTTATGACAGTTAATAGGCTACAGGCTACGTAAAACAACCTGCGGAATTATGCACCATGCCTGTTATTCTCTCTCTTGGCAGCGTTATGCAGAGAGCAGATTTAGATAGCCTCCGTTGAGATTGGATGAATATCCTATTTTCTTTTTGCAAAACCTGTGTCAATTCAAGGCAACTAGATTATAAAGTAGCTAATAGTAACCAGCAAACGTTTCTTTCCGTGGGCAAAGCAATGTGATGTTCCCAGTGTGGTATGGGCTGCATGATGCAACCGATCTGTTACTCTGTTTTGCCCATCCCATCGGCAATATATAATGAGAACCATTCGTGGTGCTTTTTATTCTTTTATTTGAGCGCAAAGCAGTTTCACAGTGCCTATATATGTTCAACTAATTGACTGGTCATAATAGTAAAATGTTATCTTTGGATGTATTTGCTGACTCATATTGTTGTTAACAAACCACCATACTAGTGGTCCGCAAGTAGAGGTTTATGTCCAATAACGCACTATCCAAAGCAAAGGAGATGTCTTTTGCGCAAAATCTCTCATATAGGCTACTTGGCTTTTGCTTTTCGTTAGGTAGCCAATCTATAGCCTAGACTTCCACAATCAGGATATCCATAAACTTTGATTTGGGGGATAATAGGCTAGTTGTATTAAACTTTTGGGACTTTGTATTTGTTTTTGTGTTGATTTACTCTGTTTAAAAGCGGCTGCTTTCTCCTGCGCAGAGGTAATCCGCCGTTTGTTTATCCCTAGCTTACAACTTACAACGCTCTATAATTGATGTGTTATTCACTGCTTAAACCAGCGCACTTTACTGCAGCAGTCTTTTATAGTGGCTGTGATTTGTGTGGAGCCTATTTTTTTTTAGCTCCCTGGTAGGCCTACTATAAGGGTGATTTTTTTCTTCAATATGAAAGTAGCCAACAACAAAGGTCACCGAGAAGAGAGAGAGAGAAAAAAAACACTTGTCCATTTAACTGTGTTATGAGTCAAGTTGTGCACTTACTCCTTTGTGTTGTTCTCACACACGCATGAAACCGGCACTAAAGACAATGAAGGACTATTAACGTTTAAGAACTATAACAATGCACTTTACTGTATGAGACGTTTTAATCTTTATTTTGTATCCAATTGAATAGGCCCTATGCTAGAAATTCAGAGTTTTTTTTGGCTCTCATTAATGACCCAGCCAGGACCTTTTTTGGCCTCATCAGCCATGATAAGGCAAGGCTCCCTCATGTCGGAATGGCGGTATGTTGAAAAATAGCAAACATGCCGCCACTCCGACTAAGAAAAAAAAAATGTCGGAGTGCAGGAATGTTTGCTATAACTGAAAATACCGCCACTCCGACAATTAGACGTTAATGTCGGAGTGGCGGTATGTCGGAATGGCGGCATGTAACCTTTTAATTTCATGAATTCATTCACTGCTACTTCTACAGTAGGCTACATGCATGCTATACCACCACCACTTCCGTTGAAAAAATGTTCTTCCCATTTGCAGCAGTACTAATGGGCAATTCCACGAAAAAGTCAACCTCACCTTAAAAATTAGCGAAGGTTATTGCAGAGGTTATTATGACCGCCGCTGCGTAGCGGTCATATAATGATTGTCAAACTTCTTTTTTTTTTCTTTTTTTTTCCTCCCGTCATCTACTTCCTGAATTTTTGGTCAACGATTCCCGGGACACCGCAACACCGAGGCACATGAAACTTGGTGGGCATGTAGCCCCTGTAGACTTTTACGGAAAAATTTCGTTTGGTCCCCGGGGGCCACTCCATCTTTGTGTGGCCCCCCCGTGAAACCCCAAAAATGCAGTTTTTCCTAAAAAAACTACCTGACCCGTGACATTGAGGATGATGAATTTTTTATGGAATGTTGGTCTCAAGAGCCCACATCAACTTAGCTTATAACCAGTCATTTGTGATTTGCACCCCCATGGTAAAAAATTAAAATGCAATATTATACTGCTTTAATTGCCCCTGTCTTTACATCAAATGTTCTAAACTGCACCAAATTTAATGTGTATGATGAACCTGACATCTTGTGGGAATATGTCAAGTTTTGTGGAATTTCATCCATGGGGGGCTATAAAATAAATGAATTTATATGTACATTTAATGACAGTACAACTATTGACCTGTAGATGGTGCTATGTTTTGTTTTTTTTTTCTCCCGTCATCTACTTCCTGAATTTTTGGTCAACGATTCCCGGGACACCGTAACACCGGGGCACATAAAACTTGGTGGGCATGAAGCCCCTGTAGACTTTTACGGAAAAATTTTGTTTGGTTCCCGGGGGCCACTCCATCTTTGCGTGCCCCCCCGTGAAACCCCAAAAATGCAGTTTTTCCTAAAAAACTACCTGACCTGTGACATTGAGGATGATGAAATTTTTATGGAATGTTGGTCTCAAGAGCCCACATCAACTTAGCTTATAACCAGTCATTTGTGATTTGCACCCCCATGGTAAAAAATTAAAATGCAATACTATACTGCTTTAATTGCCCCTATCTTAACATCAGATGTTCTAAACTGCACCAAATTTAATGTGTATGATGAACCTGACATCTTGTGGGAATATGTCAAGTTTTGTGGAATTTCATCCATGGGGGGCTATAAAATAAATGAATTTATATATATGTACATTTAATGACAGTACAACAATTGACTTGTAGATGGTGCTATTAAGTGAATGGTTACTGGGTTACAAAATTCAAATGATCATTTAGCCTACATCATATGTGCTCTATGGCAAGCCGTTCATGAAAAAAACCTTGAATGAAATGAACCCTGAATGAAACTCCGAATATATTGAATGAAAGAAAACCTTGAATATATTGAATGAAGTCCCGAATATATTGAATGAAACTCTGGATATATTGAATGAAACTCCGAATATATTGAATGAAAGAAAACCTTGAATAAACCGCTCACAAAAAGTAAGGAAACTTGACTTTGGCCCATTATATCTCCCCTTTAATAATACCAACCCCTAAAGTGTTTTATATCATTTTCGTCGCTGATTTGTCACCTTTACAATGAGGTATAGCTTGTAAGCATCGGGCAATCATGGAATGCGCAACACAGCCAAACGTGTGAGTTGTGCCAACCAAAAATGTGCCAAAATGGCCAGCAATAGGGTTCTGCTGCATCTGATTTTCGGCTTCAAGTGCTGCCAGATGAGTGCAAGTCACTGGCATGCCTAAATTAGCACCTGAGCATGGGTTCTCCAACTTGTTGGGTTTGTGGTTTCTCCTAGCAGCAACACCGGTGGAAAGATGCCACATTTGTCACTTCAGGATAGGGCCTGTGCAATAGTGCAACCTGAGGCTGGTGTCCCAGCATGTAGTGGCGGCATCATTGGTGTCAGTCCTGGTACCATTTTCAAACTTAGGACCAAGTTCCATGAGACTGTAGAAGCCAAAGACAGACCAAGACGTGGCCGTCTCAAGAAGACAACACCCTAAGAAGAACGGTTCCTCACTTTTACTGCACTAAGGAACCGTAGCTTCACTGCCAGAGACAAAGATTTATTGAACTGTTCAACGGCTCAAATCTTCCACACGTTACTGAGGGCTCTGACACTGAGTGTAAAGTGTATGGCCAACATGTTTTTTTGTTCTTGTCCTCATCTCAGCAAGGAGAGTGCAATCTTCAAAGCTCCAAGCAACAAAGGCTATACCAACAAAACAGCATAACACGCCATTTTGGCACATTTTTAGTTGGCACTACTCATACGTCTCATTGTGTTGCGCATTCCATGATTGCCCAATGGTTACAAGCTATACCTCATTGTAAAGGTGACGAATCAACGATGAAAATGATATACAACACTTTAGGGGAGATATAATGGCCCAAAGTCAAGTTTCCTTACTTTTTGTGAGCGGTTTATATTGAATGAAACCCCGAATATATTAAATGAAGTCCCGAATATATTGAATGAAACTCCGAATATATTGAATGAAACTTGCCTCATCTGAGGTCAGTGCCGGCGGCCATCTTATGTGTGTCACCAGTATGGAAATGCCCATGACCAGGCAGTAGGCCTACCGCTTGGGTGGAGTGAATGAGTAAATGAGGCAAAAATATTAAATAAATTATAGTTTTATTAATAATTTCATTGATTGCAGCTGCAAGGTAAAATAGTTTAGTTAAGTCACAGTCAGTTATTTTGGCCAAGTAGTAATCCAGCTGCGTTACCACCTGTACAGCACAGGAAGCGGCGACAATCCCACTGAAGGTTGGCGTAGCAGCTAGCTAGCGGCGATGATCCCACTGAAGCAGCAACGATCCCACTGAAGGTTAGCGTAGCAGCTAGCTAGCGGCAACGATCCCACTGAAGCAGCTAGAAGTGGCGACGATCCCACTGAAGGTTGGCGTAGGAGCTAACTTCAGTGGGATCGTCGCCGCTTCCTGTGCTGTTCACTGGTGGTGTGTTTCAACTGTTCCAACGCGGCTGGATTAATTACTACTCGGCCAAAATAACTGACTGACTTAACTAAACTATTTTACCTTGCAGCTGCAATCAATGAAATTATTAATAAAACTGTAATTTATTTAATATTTTTGCTTCATTTACTCATTCATTGCCAACCACTCCACCCAAGCGGTACTGACTGGTCACAGGCATTTCCATACTTGTGACACACATAAGATGGCCACCGGCACTGACCTTGGATGAGGCAAGTTTCATTCAATAATTCGGGACTTCATTCAATATATTCCGGACTACATTCAATATATTCAGGGTTTCATTCAATATATTCAGAGTTTCATTCAATATATTCGGGACTTCATTCAATGTATTCGGGACTTTATTCAATATATTCGGAGTTTCATTCAATATTCGGGACTTCATTCAATATATTCAAGGTTTTCTTTCATTCAATATATTTGGAGTTTCATTCAATATATTCAAGGTTTTCTTTCATTCAATATATTTGGAGTTTCATTCAATATGTTCAGAGTTTCATTCAATATATTCAGGACTTCATTCAATATATTCAAGGTTTTTTTCCTGAATGGCTTGCCATAGTGCTCATATATAACTACATACACACAAGCACACATGCGCACGGGTACACACACACACACACACACTCTTATACTTGTACACAAAAGCAAACTCACTCATGCAGACACACATTTATAACATGAGAGAGATACAAACAAGTTGACAAGCATCATATATATGCGAGAATGTGCAGAACTGAGCGGCGGTCATATTTTGCACTGCCATGCGGTACATCTAGTTATGTGCCATTTTGTTCATCAATAATGCATGAAAATGTCATGTCCATAATGCTGGAATTGCCCTAATATATTCTGTCTGTTCTGTGTGGTTTGGCAGTTATGGTGCATCATGGGGAGAGTCAGGCTACATCAGGATGGCCAGGAACAAAGACAACAACTGTGGAATTGCTAATAAAGCCTATTACCCAGTGGTGGAGTAAAGGGTTAGTATGCTTGATATGATACAGTGTTGGGAGTTACAAGTTACAAAAGTAACAAATTACTGCAATGCATTGCTTTTTGTGGTAGCTTGGTAATGTAAGGCATTACAGAATAAAATGGTAATATTTTACTCAGTACAATTGTCAGTAACGCAGATTACAATACATTTTTAACTTGTGAAATTAAGTGGGTTTTTTTTTTTCCCTTCATACAAATTCGCCAGCAGATCGAATCAGCAAGGATAAAACGTCTGCTGTGCCGGGAATTAATGTAGAACTTTACAGTCTCCGCTTGACATTCTCAATATTCATAATGAATTAGTGAAGGTCACAGGCTATAGGGCCCGAAGAGTAACTTAAAAGTAATGCAAAAGCAGTGTAACGCCTTACATGTTCAAAACACTAATATTGTAAGTTACTTGCCCAACACTGATATGATATATGATATGATATGACAGATATGATGTGACATCACATTACATTTCTAATCTTCCACCACACAGGAAACGAAGACGCCATTGAGGAGAACTCTGCTCTGCTGCCATGATGCTCTGCTCTGCACATCATTGTAATTCTGTGTGGATGTATGGATTATTTTTTCACAAGATGCACTAGTTGGATTTTCTACAGATTTAAATCAAATCAGTAGTTGTTGTTTAATTCAATAACCATTTTTAAGCTTCTGCTTTAAAATAGATACTGCATTTCATGTGTGTGTGTTTTATGTTTTTTTTTATGTGCCCCAGGCCCCAAAGGTCTGAGTGGTGGTGCTTAACACGTGTCCAGAAAACAAAAACTAAACAAAACAAAAAAAAAGAAAGAAAGAAAACCCCATAAAACCTGACCAATCAGCGAGGGAGTTGTGATAGGTGACATTGGGTTTTTGCTATTCTTCCGGACCTAGCAAGCGTTTAACCATTTTTACCTAAATACACTCCAATAAAGATGCTGGTGTTTAAGGTTGTGTCAGTGACAATGCATAGGCCACAGCAAATGCCACTCAAACAGTTCTAAAGTACTACATGAAAATTAGTGCTGTCAGTAAATAACCGCACTAATGCAAACCCATTTTAACTGCGTCAATTTTTTTTAACAAGTGACACCTAGCACACAGTCCCACAGTGATATATCTTTCAAAATTAGGCTACTGCTAAATTATTTAAAAAGTGGGGCGAGTGAGGGAGGTGAAACAGGAGCGCAAACCAGAGAGAATATTTGTGACGTCTGTCTCTCTCTCATCATAAAATGAGAGATTCTTGCAGGGCAAATGGCAATGTTGAATGCGGCAAAATACATTTTTCACCCTAAAGTAGTGTGGTCATAAACTGTAAGTTTATGTAGGTCATAATACAATATTTTCAATGTTTAATATATTCAAAATATACACCTAGTACAATTCAAAGGGACAACATGCATTTTTTTAACTTTACAATTTGTGAACTATAGCTACATAAAATGCATACAAACATCTTTCTGGCACTACTAGAATATATGTGTGTGATGTTTGATAGAAAAAATAGTAGCAATGTCATGCAGTAACCAGGTTTTCTTAATAGAATAATTGTGATTAAACGTGATAAATTATGAATTATCTACGGCATTAATGTGATGAGTACGTTTAATTTAAATATGATGCATAGTCACTAAACAAAGAATTTTAAAGTTTGTAAGTAGTCCAGGAGTTTGTTATACACAACATAGCCGAATAGCTCCTTTGCAGTCATGTCACTTCCTGGACAGTGTGAAACTTTGCTACGCTCCTTAAAGGAATATACCGGAGTAAGTTTAAGCATAGCCCTGCTGTACGAGCCTTCTAACAGCAATATAGTTCGCATGAAATGAAAGAATTTCAAACAGCATAGACCTAACGCGAAACACTTAACATTGAGTCAATGTAACCTCAGATCTTACTTTCGATTTCCAACAGTCAGGTCCCATTGATTCATTGTAAAGTGCCTGTTCGCTTCTGCGTTCGCGTTCGGTCTGTGCTGTACCAAATTATTTTGTTCCACTCGCTAACTAGTGCATTTCGCAAGCTCTCTCAACAGGGCTATGCTTGAATTCACTCCGGTACTTTCCTTTAATGTGCAGGGGCACAAAAAGTAACCAGTAGATAGTTTCCGTTCCTTGCACATAGAATTTTTCAGGCCTCGAACAAGCCACCCTGTCAACTACAACAAGCCCATGGCATGGGAGACGAATGGTCTAACCACTGAGCTGAAAAGCCCAAGCTTCCAACAAGTTAGAACCGTTGAATTGAATTGAATTTATTTAGTCTATTAGATGTTAAAAAAAAAAAAACATAGCATGGCAACAGTGACCATCATACATTTTTTAAAAAAATAGACAGGGATTAAAACACAAAAAAGCCCTAAGGCTTATTTCCATTGTGGTCCCTAGCAGGTGAGGGCATATGATGGCATTATTGCACATACGCACATACATACATACATACATACATACATACATACATACCAACATACATATCCATACCACATTCACTCAGAAACACGTAAGAAATAAGAAGTACATTGAAAATGGTTCTGAATTCAATAATGTTGTTTAAACCATTTTTTCAAATGACTCTTGAAACTGTTTAAAGAACTTATTTCTTTGAGTGGACCAGGTAACCTATTCCACAGTACAGCACCAACAGAAGAAAAACACTTTTTGCCCATGTTTGTCTTGACTATGGGTGGGACAAAATCTGTTGTGTCGTTCCTGACAGATAAGGTTGTGAGGACGTGCAGGTTGCGGTACAGCTGTCAGCTGGCAAAGCTAGTTGCCATCCGTTACACTTACATGCCAAAATATGATGTTATAATATTGATGAATCATGCAATTCTTTAATATAGATAACTAGTTACTAAATATCGGTTTAGAATCCTGATGATTGAATGATTGCAAATGTGCTCTAATCTATTCAAATGTGAACTCTAATTGTGCTGTGCCACCTCTTGTCATGGTCACATGTTCTGAGTAAGTTTCCATGCATGACTAGCCTGGCTTGCGCAACCACATTCAGAAATGAACTGTGGTCTGGCAAAGCTGGCATTGCCCGGAATTACGGGCAGGATTAATTTAAACGTCTATCAAATGCAATCAAACTTCTATCAATGTTCTGGGACAGAGCTGGACAGAGTCATCGTAAGATCGCCTTCTTCAGCTTGCTCGCTTTTCATTAGGTCCTGATTTTTCAGGGCTCAAGAGTTGAGGAAATGCCTCCTTGGCCATACTGACTTGTTTGTGAAATGTCATGCAGTGACAGGAAGACCTGAAGTCTCCTCATATCTACTCCATCTTACATTGCTGATACAGTGTCCAAGGGGGGGGGGAGCAGATATGATCAGCCAGAGGAGAGGGACATGAAGTAGATGCTGAGATGAAGTTGATATGAAGAGGGGATATCAACATCAAGATAAAGAGTTCTGGCCATGCCATGCATGGAAACTTACTCAGAAGACATCAATTTGATGTTCTGTACATTAAGCCTGCCTAATGTCAAGTCATATTTATTCATATAGCACAATTGGCCCAACACAGTTGATAAGTTCACTTTAATCGAGTGGATTGTGAAGGATTGAAAAATAATCGTAACACTGTCTAACTAAATGTGTACAGCCTTGCGTTCCTGATGTAGCCTGACACGCCAGACTATATCATAAGAATGTATAGTCTGAAGACCACTGATAAGACTGTACCGCAATGGAGGGGCGGGTGATTGCGTTGTCTTTCAAACTGCCTCTCCACGTAATAGGCTAGCGTTCCGGCCACTGGTACCAGCTGGTATATCAAACTTTTTCCCGTAGCCCGTCGGTAACACTGCAAAGACATCTTTTTCAAAACGAAAAACTTCAGTGCACTTTCTTGTTTCACTTTCAAAGAAAACGACAAGTGCAATTCGTCCAAAACTAAAGCCAAAGACGATTCTGCTCTGATTTGAGCAGGGCTGTCGTCATCGTACAAGGCCCGCCTTACGATTTCCTGTACACATACCGCGCTGTGATTGGTTATCCGCCGCCAGAGGAAGGATACAACGGGTTTCTATCAGTGGCCTCTAGACGTACCTGCTGTGCAAATTAAAATTTGCTACCGCTAGGGGTACGTCTAGAGTTCTAGGCTATTCCTGATGAACTTTTTAAAGGATTTATCCGGAATTAAACAGTCAGTAGCCCAGCATGAGTCAGGGAAATTCTGGGATATCAATGAATTTCAATAAAGGCTGTTCAGGGAAAGGCAGGCAATTTGATACTTTTGTAGTCAGGGAATATCAGGGAATTTAGTTGTATGTTGTATATCACCACGCATCCCTATTGTTTCTCAGTATTCAGGTTTTTTTTTATATAACTGGAATTATTTTACACTCAGATTGAATGATTCATGCCAGTTATGTGATGCAACTACAATTTGAACATTTTAAATGCCATTTTCTGCTCAGTGCCTAACTGTTAATACGTTATTTGACATTTTTTTTTTTTTATAGAAGGTGAACTTCTTGGTTGGGTAGGTCTTGCTGTATGAATGACCAATTACCCAACA
The DNA here is from genome assembly GCA_027497455.2 of Sardinella longiceps. NCBI lineage: Eukaryota > Metazoa > Chordata > Actinopteri > Clupeiformes > Clupeidae > Sardinella > Sardinella longiceps. The sequence goes on along the minus strand of JAODXP020002238.1, from coordinate 6,989 downwards.
CTGTTTAGGTGATATGCCATAACTTGTTAACCTCACTCACGTCAAATGCAGCGCCACCTTGGGCGCAAGTATCTGACGTCGAGCTCATTGAAAGGGATTTCAGGACCGATATTGAACGGACGTACCAACCAGGAGACCGTACAAACTGTCAGGCGGGATTTTTGCTGTAGCTCATCTCTTGCAAACTAACAGTTATATATGAAAGAGTCATCTATATTATGCAAAGTAATCAAGTATTGTGGCAATCATGTTTGTTTGGAACAGTTCAAAAATAGAAATCGGGTGATCACGGGATGCAACTGGTTGGTTTCGATGTAAGTGGTTGAAGTAAGATCACAGACAAGTGGTTTGTCCAACTATATGCGAGGTTTTTTGATGACTAAAGAATGGATTTCAGATGGAGTGGCCATCTTCTACGAATCACCTGACGTGAGTGAGGTTAATAACTTGTTAAGATCTTAATGAATAATGAAATTATAGATATAGCAGGCTAGGGAATATGAAGTCAAAAGTGAAGAATACTAAATGTTACATTGACAATGACAATGTGTTGTAATGTGGTCAAATGTGAACCTTCTGAGTAAATTTCCATCCATGACCACAGCTCTCTTCATATCTACTTTATCTCACAATGCGAGATGTGTGTCCGATAAAAGAGAAGAGAGGCTGAGATGAAGTGAAAATGATAAATGATATCGACATCAAGATCGGCTCTCCTGCCTCTCAGAGGCCCCATGGTGGTCCTTCTTCCCCTGATGGCCTCTCTGATGAAGTCTACCGCAACGAGGATGAGATCTATCAGATGAACTCCTACCTAAATGCTATACCCTACTGTTGACTCTATGATAGGCAAGGCGAGACCAGGGGTCAATGTCAATTCATTTATAAAGCACTTTAAAGGGACACCAGGCAGGATTGCATTTTTCTGTCTCCGGAGCTCCACCTACAGTTGCTGAAATATTAGAAAAAAATACAACTACATTGTACATTCTCAACAACCAATGTAAATTTATTTGCAAACCAAAAAGTACGAACCAAAGATGATCATTTTCGTGTGCTACGTTGTCTGACAAGCCGGTAATAAATGCGATTTCAGTTATATCTACTTTCAGTTTCTATTTCGTGGACCCGCCACCCAGTCATATTGCAAGTGGGATTACCGCGAAACAAATGCTAGAGAATGATGATATAGGCATCGGTCACCCCGTAATGAACCATTTAATCATCAAAGTGACTTTGAGGCTGGTAAATTAACAGTAAAACGTTGCCTGGTGTCCCTTAAACCCAATAGCAGTCAACCAAAGTGTTGTAAAATAAAACATTCTAAAAGAATAATAAAAAGAAACACTATATGAAACAACAAAATAGACAAAAACCTTGATATAACTTCATCTAACTTATTATTATTATTTTTTTTAGGCTTTATTTGCCTTTAATCAGATAGGACAGTGTAGAGATGACAGGAAACAAGTGGGAGAGACTTATTTTTAAAGAGAAAACAAGAAAGAAAAAAAATAGAGCAAGGGAAATTTTGAAACTTAATCTAATATTATTATTATTATTATTATTACACCACAATTGTAAAATTAATGCTGGTTGTGTGGCGTAGCGCATGTCTTGAAGCAATGTATTGAATTCCAGGGTGTGGCAGCAATTAAATATTTTAGGCTAAAACACTATACTCCTACATTTTGCTGAAGTAATCACAGCCACAAAAAATGTGGTGTTGAACCAGGTTGATTAAAAAAAAAAAAAACTACCAACATTGTGAAGACGTGTATAAGTGCAGTACAACACATCCACAGCTCAAACGATGACCAGCTTTGCAGGGCTACAGTATGCCCATGTTAAACAGCCACAAGAGATGTTCTTTTTAGGCATAACAAAGATATCATTGAGGAAAAACGTACTATTTTTATTTTCATCGCATTTTTAATATACGAGAAGTTGTTAATTAATTTTAATTAAAACATATTAATGATTAATTTATAATTGAATGCCCATCCTCCTTAGTGTGAAGACTACACTGCACGTATTTTTTATTTGAAGGAGTTCGTCATCCTGTGTCCACATCTGGCTTTTTTTCCTTTTCTTTATGCGGTGTAGCCTTTCTGTATCACCAAGATATGCTTTGTTGACTAATTGCAGTACAAAAAGTAAAAGCATCATTTTGAATCTTCTCCAATCTCTTCCAGTCAATCTCACATTCTCCAAAGTGTAATTTAAAATGTATAATAATTATTTATCACCAAATCATATAGCTTATATAGAATAACCATAGATTACTTCAGAACATCCTTCAAGTGTACACTGTTATATTGACTTGATAGCAATCTGACAGTTTTATGCATACACAGGGACTTGTCATTTTGATGGCACTAACATGTTCATTGAAAAGAATATTAAGTTTTGAGAGATTAACCAAGGGCTTTGAGCAAGGCTGGCTTTTGCAGTTAATTCATTAGAGTCGTATTTGCTATTTGTAGCCTACTTAATTGTTTTGACAGATGCATTTTTGCAAATATTGACAATTTGAGAAATGTACCATTGCTACTGAAAAGAACTGTAACAACTGGACAGTATGATCTTTTGAGCTCAATGTGCCTCTACCCATTTTATTTCCTTTCCCCCAAATATTCTGACCGTCCCCATCAACCAATGCCAACTTAGGCAGGAAGAGAGCAGATCTTGGGAGAACATGTGAGAGGATGGACTAATCAAACAGTATAAATACCTGCAGTCAGTCTAGAGAGGGTCTGGAGGAGTAACATTTCAAAGCTGAATACAGACTGTAGCTCAACCATTCCTGTCATCAGCAGTGACCAGAGAGAACCAGGTAAACACACACACACACACACACACACACACACACACACACACACACACACACACACACACACACACACACACACACACAAATAATATTTAGTATGTTTGCTAGTAAAGAGTGACAGGCTCTCTTGTGTTACAGCATGAAGTTGTTGCTGGTTGCAGCTGCCTCTCTGGCGGTGGTGAGCTGTGCCAGCCTCTCTATGGAGGACCAGGAGTTCCACGCATGGAAACTCAAGTTTGGTGAGGAAATAAATCTATTCATACACTTGATATTTTGTTTTGACATGTCGCTGTAACGCATGCCTGGTCTAGCCAGTGGCAGTACATGGTAATAACATTTCAGTTAAGCTTATTGAATTTAGCTTGAATAACTTAGTTTTTTCAGTTTGATTAAGCACAATTTTTGAAAAAATTGTCTATTTTTGTAAAACTCTTCACTCCAATCGTAACACCCAAATAAACATCAATAGATTGCTTGCAAAAGCAAACCGTTTTTGCTAAACTGTTAAAACTTTTTTCAAAATGCTATTTTTTAATACGCAACAGTACACACAACCCATAAAATGAGTAAGCACTCAAAGCACCAACTGCACACTGATAGTAAGAATGGAAAACACATTAAGCATTTGATTACTTTGTGTAGGGCACATATAGTAACGGTTACCTCACTCACATCAGATGTAGCGCTACGCGCGAACATCTGATCCTCCGTGGTAGACGATTTATTTCAGGAGCCAGAAATCCTTGAATCTAACTGGACAAACGGCTTGTCCATCAATTTAATTGACGTACACTTCAGCCAACCACATCGAAACCAACCGATGACGCTGGTTACGTTTGTTGGATTGGTTGAATTCAAAACAGTTGCTTCTTCGCTATGTCACACCCTCTACAGCAGCCAGCAGCCCTGATTGGTCCGGTTAGGAAATATTGGGCTTGAAATCCCTCCCAATGGCATCAACATCAGATCGTTGCGCGGAGGCCTTACGAAAGTTACGTAGCGCATGATCTGACGTGAGTGAGGTAATAGTAACGGTGCTTTCACACTGCATCCGTCCGTCGACGGATCTCATTGTCTTTGCATGGAGCTTTTCGCGAAATGCATTGTGGGTCAGAGGGTCTTATTTTGCACATTACATATTCATTCTCCACCTGTAGGTAAGATGTACAAGAGCCCGGAGGAGGAGACTCGGCGTAAAGACATCTGGCTCTCCACCCGCCGCACGGTCCTGGGCCCACAACATCCTGGCTGATCAGGGCATCAAGACCTACCACATGGGCATGAACCACTTTTCTGATATGGTACCACATGAATTCAATTCAATTTGTAGAGTGACATTTTTATATATATATATATATATATATATATATATATATATATATATATATATATATATATATATATATGGGCAATTCCACGAAAAAGTAAACCTCACCTTAAAACTTTAAGTCTCACCTACATGGACATACAAATTCTTTCAGAAAACTTCCAATACAAAAAAGTAGTGTCTCGATGTAAATATTCAACTGAGCAAGTTTCGAAAGGATATCTGTTTGTTAAAATTTTTACCCTATTCAGCTATAATGTAAGTCTATGGAGGGGCTTATAATGGGCATAAGTGGGTGATAACACACACAAAGCTGCAATACTATCAGTTATTTTTCATTGTTATATTACTATTTATCTTGTTACAGGTTAAAATCCACCATTCACAATTGTTTTGTATCGTTTTGGAGGGTTTTTCCAGACGTCACGTCCATAACGTCACATCCATAACGCCATGTCTCCCAATGAAAACCAACTTTTTTTACATTTACATTTGAAATTAAGTCTTTCTCTGTCTTTACTGAGGTGTCCTGTTTGGTATGAATGTAGTAATATTTACATTTCTCTAGAAATTTCACACACTTCACAGCAAAAACTACGCTCTCTCAAAAGTTTGTCCGTTTTTCGTCACGTCCATAACGCAAATTGAAAGGCTCATATTCTAATGATGCAAATCATGATATTATTTTTTCTGTTTGCCTGTATTCAGCCATGGAGTTTGCAGAAGAATATGAAAAAAAATTGTGAAATACTGCTAGGTTTGCAGAGGTTATCTGGCCTTTTGTTCATCAATAATGCACGAAAATGTCACGTCCATAACGCTGGAATTGCCATGGGCAATTCCAGCGTTATGGACGTGACATTTTCACGTCCAATGTCACGTCCATAACGCTGGCAATTCCAGCGTTATGGACGTGACATTTTACATGCATTATTGATGAACAAAAGGCCAGATAACCTCCGCAAACCTTCACAATTTTTTTTCATATTCTTCTGCAAACTCCATGGCTGAATACAGGTTTGCAGAGGTTATCTGGCCTTTTGTTCATCAATAATGCACTGAAAATGTCACGTCCATAACGCTGGAATTGCCCATATGGGCAATTCCAGCGTTATGGACGTGACATTTTCGTGCATTATTGATGAACAAAAGGCCAGATAACCTCCGCAAACCTAGCAGTATTTCACAATTTTTTTTCATATTCTTCTGCAAACTCCATGGCTGAATACAGGCAAACAGAAAAAATTAATATCATGATTTGCATCATAAGAATATGAGCCTTTCAATTTGCATTATGGACGTGACGAAAAACGGACAAACTTTTGAGAGAGCATAGTTTTTGCTGTGAAGTGTGTGAAATTTCTAGAGAAATGTAAATATTACTACATTCATACCAAACAGGACACCTCAGTAAAGACAGAGAAAGACTTAATTTCAAATGTAAATGTAAAAAAAGTTGGTTTTCATTGGGAGACATGGCGTTATGGATGTGACGTTATGGACGTGACGTCTGGAAAAACCCTCCAAAACGATACAAAACAATTGTGAACGGTGGATTTTAACCTGTAACAAGAGAAATAGTAATATAACAATGAAAAATAACTGATAGCATTGCAGCTTTGTGTGTGTTATCACCCACTTATGCCCATTATAAGCCCCTCCATAGACATAGGCCCAGTCCCATTACTATCACTTCACTATCACTTCCCCTCGATTTTGGCCCTAACACTCGGTTTGCGCGTTCATGTGTAAGTGTAGGGTGTCCCAATACTTTCGGGACCGAGGGATAGTGGCTTTCAGCCCTTCAAATCGCCCCTTCAAACGGAGGGAGGTCTGGTGCAGACTGCGAACGAAGTGAAGTTGAAGTGAAGATGAAATTACCCACGGTTCTTTGCGAACAGATCAGCTAAACAAAATGATTGAGTGTCGGTACCCGATCTCTGTCCTCAGCTCTGGATAAGAGTTTCAAAAATATAGCTACTATTGCAATTAAGCATATATATATATATATTTTAATGTCGGAATATCTTAGTTTGATGTAAATTCAGTTGAATTCCGCACAGGTGTGTCAAAACATGACTATTAAAAAGATCGATATTTTTCAAAGTGCGCGTCGGTACCCGATCTGTGTCCGAATGCACGAGCTGTGTCCCGTTGTCTCAGCTCTGGATAAGAACCTCAAAAAGATAGCTACTGTTGCAATTAAGCATGTATACATATTTTTTAATGTCGGGATATCTTAGTTTGATGTAAATACAGTTGAATTCAGCACTGGTGTATCAAAACATGACTATTAAAAAGATCGATATTTTTCAAAGTGCGCAAATCTTTCAACAGAATTACCAGATCCTCTCATGTGGGTGATTTTCTCAATGATAATTTGTGGATGACGGCTTTTGAACAGTTTATGCCGGTTTAGAGCCTTATATCCGCTCAGACGCGTAAAACAGGTGAAGACATTTTTAGGCAAGTGTTGTCCCATTTATTAGGGGAAGATTTGCACTTCTCACTACACAATCGAGGGGTGTCTCATCTTGGAGGGAACTCGAAAACGAGTGCTAGTGTTAGGGAATAGAAATGGGATTGGGCCTTACATTATAGCTGAATAGGGTAAAAATTTTAACAAACAGATATCCTTTCGAAACTTGCTCAGTTGAATATTTACATCGAGACAATACTTTTTTGTATTGGAAGTTTTCTGAAAGAATTTGTATGTCCATGTAGGTGAGACTTAAAGTTTTAAGGTGAGGTTTACTTTTTCGTGGAATTGCCCATATATATATATATATATATATATATATATATTATTTTTATTATTATTTTTTTTTT
>JAODXP020002235.1:0-27823 GCA_027497455.2 Sardinella longiceps | reverse complement strand
TGGCCATAGGACTTTAGTTCCATGTTCCCAACATCAAAAGCACTTTTCTGTATATCATCATATATGGTTGCATCATTTTTTCCATCATTTAAACCAGGAACTGTAATACAATATGATGATACAATGATACAATATGAATGAACTTACACTCTCTATTTACAAAGTTATTATACTATTTACTCTTCCTATTTCATCAGCTGAATAGAAAACACGATAGCTCAGTTGTGCATGTGCATGTGTAAAGGTAACCCAGCGCAAGTGACTGGTGTTGCAGTGCTCATATAGATTTACTAGCCTGACATAGCCCGACCATAATACTGCTGTTCATCCGTATTCATGGTCTGGAGGTTCTTTAACCTGACATAGCCCGACCATAATACTGCTGTTCATCCGTATTCATGGTCTGGAGGTTCTTTAACCTGACGTGATTATACTGCGGGGGGGAGGGCATTCACTTCTGGTTTGAAACGATTGGACAGCTCGTCTAATCAGCTTCGCTTATTGGCCGGTAGATTCTCTACCGATGTAAACACGCCCCAGAAGACCGTTCCCAGACCATGGATACAGATGAACATTCGTATTATGGGCGGGCTATGTCAGGCTATAGATTTACTGGTGATGTAGACCTTTTCTAAAATCACCTGAAGTAAGGAAACATTGTTGGTAAATTGTGGGATATCTCCAGAGATAACCATCTGTCATAAACCAGACAATGTCTTTTGATCACCTAGAAAGGCGGGAGTGGATGGAAGCGGGAGCATTGATGTGTCAGGTTATAGGACCATTCTATACGAGCCCAGTATGGGCATTCAGTGCTAAAGTCACTGCAGCATGCTCAAAGGATCAAAGTTCTATATTTTACATAAGTCAGCGGTGCCGAGGCTGAATTGAAGGCATTAAGGCCTCTCCATTGAAAACAAAATTACACTGACCAGTGCATATCTAAATCTTTTAACACATCTTCTGCAGAAACATTGGCTACTTCATCTGGATCAGGATCATTCGGGACTTCCCAATTTCTGGGCTTCAGATGTACATTATTTCAAAGAAAGCATATATTTTACTTACGTTTTAGTTATATATAGAGTTTCAACCTAATGAGGAAAGGCATGAGTGTCTGGCCTTGTCAGAGAAATTCGGAAAAATGATTTGCAGGACAGAAAGATTGGAGAGGTCCCGTCCCATCTCCAAGGCCACGGGAAAGGTTCCATACAACCAGAGTGCAACAGCGCCACCTAAAGGTTGATTGACGTTGCACCAATTCAATTGTGGTCTAACAGGTCCATCTTCTGGCCAAAAAAAAGTTTCGAATTGTTGAATATTTAGACAGACAAACTTATTAGATGTATGCTGATAAAGAAAACAAAAATCATTGGGTATAGGGGCTATAGCTTGCAGATAAGATTTTGAGACATTTTTGGGCATATTCTAGTGTCTTAGATGGTTTTAAACAGGCATGCACCCCAGGAGGGGGGGGGGGTAAAGATGTTTTTGGGCTTTCTTGGTAATCAGAGCTATGTGAGGTTCTCTATAACTGCACCAACCTGGCACAAACCAAGAATACAAATGATGGAGCATAATGGCCGTTTCATGGGACTGTTTTCAAAAAACATAGTTATAACTTATTAACTTTGAGTACATAACCAAACCTGCCAACCTTGCATAGCATGCCAGCAACTACGGGGCTATTCAAAATTTTGCTCGAAGTCCAGACCCAGTTTGGTCTCATTTATGGAAAGAAAAGAAGTCTCTAACATTTGATCAATATAGCCTATGACTCTCACGCAGTGCCAAAGGGATGATGCATTTTGGAGACACTAACTATTTGGATGAGAAATAAACTTGACACCTGGGTGAACAGCTTTTGGAGAGATATGAGCTTTTGCTGGTGAACCATGGTGTTCTACAGTTTATTTTTTGCAAAATAACAGTGTGGAGAATATCTGGTCTGGTTCAACAAATGAGCCTAGGCAGTTGAGAAGGATCTTTTAAATTTGGGTGGCACTGGCTGTTTTATGGGAAAGGAATTAGGGGGAAGGAATTAGGTGGGGAACATTTTTGGGAGATATTGAGAGAGAGTGCTTTTGCTTTTTAGCTATGGCGTTACTACTTTGTCCAAATCATGGAACCATTAATTGACCACTGTGAACTTTGAACCATAAATTGACCACTGACTGTACGGGTACTTCACTAGTCTTCACAGTTGGGTTTTCCTTGCCCCTGTTGCTCATGGGTGCTCCTTGTACTGTCTGTGAAGTGTTGTGAGGCAAATGTAGCCTACTGTAGGCCTATTTGGCACTTTACAAAAATAAATTGAATTGTGCTTAATTGTAAGAGTAAATGATCTTAGGGTTTTGAATATAATGTCTGTTTCAAGAAATGAGCCAAACCACTGTAAATAATAATTTATTCTTATTATGATTATCATTATTATCAGTGTAGCATAATATACATGCTGTATCCATGTGCTAAATGAATAGCCACGAAATGAATTAATAAATAAATAAAAAAAACTGGTTGCATGACATAATAGACAATCTTATATACTGGTGAAAATTTATTCAATAATCAAATTCTTCAGTTTATTCAACATGTACAGTATACTGTATATCAACAAATGCATATAGCAACTTTGCAAATAGGCTAAAGCAGAGTTAAATCATCAAAAATTGAAACAGTGAAATAAAGAAATAAATGTGGAGACTTTTAAGGATGACAGTTGTAACAAAAAAATTGTCAATGTAGCCTGACATAGCCCACCCATAATACATATGTTCATCCGTATCCATGGTCTGGGAACGGTCCTCTGGGGCGTGTTTACATCGGTAGAGACTCTACCGGCCAATAAGCGAAGCTGATTAGACGAGCTGTCCAATCGTTTCAAACCAGAAGTGAATGTCCTCCCCTCCGCAGTATAATCGCGTCAGGTTAAAGAACCTCCAGACCATGAATACGGATGAACAGCAGTATTATGGTCGGGCTATGTCAGGCTATTGTCAATGATGTGGCTGGGGAATACCAATGAATCCATGGCAGAAGGGCAACTGCTTTGGCTGAGAGAAGCTGTACCGATGCAAGTCATCTTGCACAGATGGATGGTAAAGTGCGTGAACAGACAGAGTCATTCCAGAGCAAACCTCCTATAAAAAGGGTTCATGTAAAATACTATATCACCCAACAATTCTTATTCATGCATGCAACTTTATTCATCTATAACGCTATGAGCTAATATTGAATAACTTGTGTATTTACCTCCATGATTCATTTGAAGACATTGCTCAGGACCATTATAGTTATTGGGTTCACCAGAGCTCCAGTGGGTGAATCCAAATCTAGAGCCATCACTCCAAAACCAGACACCATCCTGCACAGAGGGAACAGTACCAGACCTTCACCAGACCTCCTCACTATTAGCCTACCATCTATTGGTAAGTGAAGTAAGGCATCTACTCTGACAAAACTAAATATTTGTCACTGGTGGTGTGAGTCTTACTTGCTCAGCATCTGAAGCTCCCAGCCAAGTATAAGGTGATCCATCAGTGTGTAACACTATGAGTCCCTGAATAAAGTAATATTCTTCAAGACTGTGCACAGAGGCCAGATGACTTCCCAGCAGTAAACAGAAGCGCTGGAAAGACAGATCCATTTTGAGTGATTAAAGAAACCAAAAATAATATTGTTTGAATTTGTACTTGTATTTGCTCACGCTGTTTATTAAACCAACCTCTGCCTCTGCCCATGTCCTTTCAGTGTCAATAAATCTGAAGCAGCGATCGTCAAATTGTTCCCATCCCTGAGGACATGTTCTGCTGTAAACTTGGTTTGAAAACAACAACACAAAAACAGCTGATATAACTGTTAGATATGAAAACAGGCAAGTCTTGGAAGCAAGGAATTACATGTAATCTTACCCTGAATGTCATCCGTGCTGTTCTCTGACTGTATAATGAGCTCTGGAAGTAGAATTACAGATTAGGATTAAACACACATAACACTGGAATGAGTCGATATAGGCCTACTATAGCTCTAACACTGAAAGTGGCAGAAATCGTAATGCTGGGGAGTCTGGGATTTGTTTGGGCTTTTAGAGTTACAATATTAAACTTGCCTGCAGCTCATTCAGAAAGCAGATACGCAAACAAAGCAAAAAGACTTGTAAAGTGAACTTGAAATTGTAAAATTATTTGTTATTTGTTAAGGGTGCAATAGGCAGACAGGCTTATATTGCAAATTAGATATTCAGCTTTCTTTTGCAATGAATCAAGGATTTTAATGATGATGACAGTGCTGAGAAGCAAAGTGAAAGAAGCTGAAAGATAATATATTTACCCTGAACAGAGGGAGAATCATCAGTGTTGCTTTCAGACTGGATAATGAGCTCTGCAATTACAACCCAAATTCAGGTTAAGGTGTACAGCACTTGAATGAGTTGGTTAAGTTATTCTGACTATTGAACTTTGAAGAAGTTTTTTGTCAATTCTGGTAAATTTGAAATGATTCAATCCTGGTAACATGATATACTGTATAGCCAGTGATAAGATTACGTATCATCATAAAATTACTGTATGTTTTTCTACCTGAAGCAGAGCTTATGACGCAGAACGAGAGAAGTAAAATGTTTGTCCCAGTCTTCATGGTGCCGACCTCTTTTGAAAATGACAATGGAAAATGGCAATGCTTTACTCTGTGTTGCCTGCAGAAGTATAGAGTTATTTATAGGAGGTCTGTCACGTGACCATCACCACACAATTTGTAAATTGATAACATTATCTCAAGGCTTAACAAAGTTGAGGAAGGAAGATTTGTGTTTTCATGTCATCCATGATTCTGAAGTGCAGTAAAAAAATAAAACAAGACCAATTAAATCCCAATGATTTGGACACACCTTGGCACCATGCCCTAGAAAACAGACCCATAAAATCTTATCTCAACTTTCTGTTTCACATTTTTATGAGTTAACAAATAGGCTATTTGCTTTTTAAAATACTTAAATGTTTGCTTAACCTGTGTGTTTAGCAAATGCTGGTGAGCATTTTTTGTGAAATTCCATTCTGTTTTATAAATTGTACGTCTTCACAAGCTCTCTGTACAACTAATCAAATTATTGCCAGAAATCACTTAAGCTTTAAACTAGTGCTATCAAACAATGAAAAAAATATCATCCTAATCACAAAATCTTGCAATGATTAATTGTGATTAATCACTTTTAATCGCAACTCATTTCCTCCTGTAAGAATTTGGATGCTAGGGTTGGATTCTTATTTTCCCTTGGAAAGACCCTGATGCTAAATAGCTGACTTTGTTCTCCTCAAGTGGGGCAATTCACAACTATCCCCTACCCTCACGGAATCAACCCCCAACTATCAACCCTCTGTTGTTGTCAGAAGCTAGGACATAATCTTTGTCTAGTTTGACTTGATAGCCAAGCTATTTTCTATCTGAAATTGAACATAATACATGCCATGAAAGTGGAACCATATCCATCAGGATTAATCTGAGTTCATTCTGAGTCAAAGTTTTTGGATTAAGCACTACCTTAAACTTCACGCCCATATTTCAAATGTAGTAAAAATTAAAAGAACAAAATGCTGCACAAGCATGACAAAGACCACACATTTTTATCCATTAATTTAACGAATTTAAAGGAATGAATTTGATCATCACATCTTAAAGAAAACAACTATATGCCTGCCAATCTTGTTTTGCTTTGTTTTGTTTGTCTTGTTTATATAATTATCATCATATTATTATTTCACAGCACTGCAGTATTCTGATTGTAGCCTAGTACAAAAGCTTGACTTGCTTATCTGCAAAGTGTTATTCATGTAAGAAGTCAAGTGCCTGGTGAATGTTTATCAAAACAAGTCTCAATGGGCATATAAATGTACCTATTTTTAGACGATGTATCATAGAATCACCTGAAATAAGGAAACATTGTTGGTAAATTGTGGAATGTCTCCAGAGATTTCAGAAACAATGATTAACCCCCTGTCATAAATCTGAGCATAAATATGTGTTTGACCACATAGAAACATGGGAGTGTACGGAGGCGGGAGCATTGATATCTCAGGTTATAAGACCAGCTTTGATTATTATGGGCATTCTGTGCTAAAATCACTACAGCATGCCAAATGGTCAGCTCCAATGGGACCAAAGTTCTACATAATTGAACTCAGTGATGCCAAGACTGAATTGAAGGCATTGAGGCTTCTCCATGGAAAACAACTGACCAATGCTTATCAAAATCCTACAACACTGGTCATCAATAAACACCTTGTAAGTGTAGGCCAGGCCTGGGCAAACTAAGGCCAGGGGGCCACATGCGGACCCCTGAGCTATTTAATCCGGCCCGTGGAGCCTTCCCAAAGTAGAATAATTTATCTTTTAGCCAATTTAAATTATAGGCCTAAATTATCAAATTTGTTGTATTCATGAAATACAAATCCCCCTTCTAACGGCATGTTAACACGTCCTCTGAAGAAAGTGGGGCTACTCGTTTGAGGTTTCTGCCGGTTGACGGTTAACACCCGCCCCGTTAGTCAAAATCTAAAAGCAAATGTGGCCCCTTGGCCAAAATAATTGCCCACCCCTGGTGTAGGCTATCAGAACTTCCTGTAAGGCACACAAAAAAGGCCCAAAAATTTTGGTATGTATGGTATGGTAAATATGGTAAATATGAATTTATGGGAATGAATAGGAATTAACAGGAAATGACGAATTTGCCAACTGACAGCTGAGGAGGTACAGTATAGCTTTTATTTACAGCACGTGAAGTACTGGGTAAGCATTAGGTACAGTAAACAAAAGTATCAAGGGATAAATTACTGAGTATTTACAGCGTAAGTTTGCTGGAATAACTGCATAGCACCCTACAGATTCTGGGCTTTTGCTTTAAGTCATTCATTGTCATTTCTTATTGAATGAAAGCGTGACATACAGTCGATGCAATGCTCTTATCCTGGGTTATATCCTGGTCAGTAAAAATGTTTGTATCTTTGTAGGTTTATGTAACCAAACTATAAAAGAATATGGTTAAATTAATTTTCAAAATTTCCAAAATGAAGTTTCCATGGAACGTTTCCAGAAATTTACCAGAAATGGGCCATACAGTCTCAATGGAAAGTTCACAATGCTGTTTCTTTTGCTTTTATTGCAGTTATGTGATCATAGAGTATATCAGATAGTATAATGGCCATTTGTTGTAAACACCATTGCTTTTGAGTGAAAATATCATCATGAAATCTATAGTCTTCTTGCACAGACAGAAACATGAGTAGCCCAACAGACTCCATCGTTCCAATGCAGACCACCTTCAATAAAGAGCATTGAATGCAATACCGGTAAATAACACATGACAAAGGGAGTCTCACAAAGCACTTCAATGCAAGGTTTGTATGAACGTGTATTAAAAATGTATATATAAATACCTGCATAATTCATAAGAAGACAATGCTCAGCACCGTTATTGTTATTGGGTTCACCTGGTTTCCAGTGGGTGAAGCCAAATCTGGACCCATCACTCCAAAACCAGAGTCCCTCCTGAGGAATACCAGAAGTCATTCTCAATCAGCCACATAGTTTGGTTAACTCAACAATAGTTTACAATAGGCATAATCTTGTCACCTACAGTGCACCTGGCTACATAAACATATCAACAAATTTTCAACATTTAGAGCAGGGGTGGGCAATTATTTTGGCCGAAGAAGGGCCACATTGGCTTTTAGATTTTGATTTACGGGCCGGGTGTTAACGGTCAACCGGTTGATGCCAGTCTCAAACCAGTAGCCCCACTTTCTTCAGAGGACATGTTAACATGCAGGGTTGAAAGGGGGGTTGTATTAATGTATGTCATTAATACAACACGGGACGGATTAAATAATGGGCCGCATGTGGCCCTCCGGCCTTAGTTAGAGGCTTACAAAAAAAATCAACCGTTTTAACAGTTTAAAGGTAATGTCAAGAGCTGACCTGCTGAGCGTCTGAACCACCAATCCAAGTAACAGGTGAGCCATGAGTGTGTGACACTATGAGTCCTTGTATAAAGTAATATTCTTCAAGACTGTGCACAGAGGCCAGATTACCTCCCTGCAGTAAACAGAAGCGCTGAGGAGAAAACACACAAATGTGCTGTAAGTACAAAAGTAAACACAAACTGTACAGATGTGGCTGATGGAGTATTCTATTTAGAAGAGTAGAAGAATTTAGTAGATTATTAGTTTATTGTCGCCCAACCTCTGCCTCTGCCCATGTCCGTTCAGTGCTGATAAACCTGAAGCAGCGCTGATAGAACTGTTCCCAACCCACAGGACATTTTAAAGCCTTTAAGTGAACTGGAATCAAAAACAGAAACGCTGAAATGGCTGGGATGAAACAGGATGTTATAGTGTGGGAAGCAGTCAGATTGGTGCTTACCCTGATCAGAGGGAAACTCATCAGTGCTGTTCCCAGAGTGGATAATGACTTCTGCAATTATAGTCACAGTTCAGGTCAAAGTACACATAGCAAGAATAAGAACTGTAGTGTATAGGCTAGTGAGATTAACTCATCTTCAAATTTAGTAGGCTTTTGGATGTTTTATGTTAAACACCACAAGAAGTAATTAATTATTTTATTAAAATATTTCAAGGGGTCTAATTAAAAATAAATAAATAAATACATAATAATAAAAAAATATATATATACAGTATATATATATAAACATGATGATAAATGTTCTTACCTGACACTGAACTGATGAAATACAGAGAGAGGAGTGAAAAGGATGCCACAGTCTGCATGCTGCTGAGTGTACTCTGTGTGTTAGGAGTCTTTTTCTAGCGTGTTGTTATGATTTGCCTGCTGGAGCTGCATGTTATATGGTGGTGTCTCAACTCCTCAATCTGGTAATGTCCATAATATCGATCACAAATTGCTTGTAAAATTGATAATCTCAAGATTTTTAGAATTTTATTACATTTTTTAAAATTACATATTTGTGTTTTATGGTCATATATTTGTACCCCAACTCCAAAACTGTTGGAAGTGTGTATGACGCAAATAAAAGTTTAAAGATATAGCTTTTTCATACATGTATGCATACTATAAAGAAATTGTAACTTATCATGAGTAGGGAGAGCCATTACAGTATGCATCATTTTGATAAGATACTGTCTGTAATTCACATGCAAAACAAGCTACTGTTTTGAAATAATAATTAACTAAATCACGACTCACACACTGTCACATACACAGACACGTGCAAGTGTAAGGAAGTTTAAAGTCAAAAACATCATTCCAATATGGATTGGTTCATTTATTTGAATTTTGTAAATTTGTAAAAATGATAGTTCTACTCACGCTCAATTTCATTTCGCCCTTTGGTTATTTAGTTTGGCGTTAACCAGTGATGTTCACAAGTCATTTTTTCCAAGTCCAAGTCAAGTCTCAAGTCTTTGTACTCAAGTCCAAGTCAAGTCCCAAGTCCTGAGGCGCAATGCCAAGTCAAGTCTCAAGTCAAGTCTCGAGCCTCCCAAGTCCATGTCAAGTCTCAAGTCTTCTCCCCAAGTCGAGCCTTTTTGAATCTTGGAAAAAAAAATCCCTTTGACAGGGTGAGGGTGGACATAATTATGCACACAATCTGCTATTGACAAATCAGCTGTAATGTTAGACCTGACAAAATTTAGAATGCAGTTGTATGCATGAGTTACATTGCACCTAAGAAGAAATATTGTGCTTATGCTTTCCCATAACAAACATCAGAAAAAAACAAAATAATGAAATTAACACTTCTGTGAAATGAACATTGTTCACAAGTCACAAGGCTCAAGTCCGAGTCAAGTCTCAAGTCATTGAGGGCAAGTTCAAGTCAAGTCTGAAGTCTCCAGAATGAGCGACTTAAGTCAAGTCCAAGTCCAAGTCTCGAGTCCAAGTCCCCATCACTGGCGTTAACCAGGCTAATATGTAATTGGTTTACATGTATGTGTGGTTTCTCAGCCTGACAGTTGGGCACCTGCCCTTTAATGCCCTACATTATGTCATACCCCAATCAGCTGTGTGTGATCAAACATATCAGACTACAATAGCCTGAGTATTAATATGAGTAGAAAATGATAAATACAGCAGGTGTCCATAGACTAATGTCACATATTGGTAAACAAAGGAAAAGGTGATGAGAAAAACAGCTTTTGTGGTATAAATGTTGTCCATTAATAATCCTGTTTTTTATTATTATTATTATTATTATTATTATTATTTCCTCCCCTTAGTGTAATTGTGGCTCTGCTGGCTTCTAAGGAAATCTGACATGTGCTTATACTGTACATGTGCACGTGCTTACTGAGGGCTATGTGAGGTTTATGGTTATAGATTTTGGCAGACCTTTTTACCCAAAGGTTATTCATTCACTTTTGTCATCCCTGCATGTAGAGTGAGCCCTAGTCGCCAGCAGATGGCGATAAAGCAGAGAGGGCTTTACAGTAATAATCAGGGTCATCACTTCTAGGGGGTTTGCAAAAACAGACAGCTAACTCTGAAGTAAAAATGTCATTTCAGGTGAATTATCCTAGCCTGACATAGCCCGCCCATAATACGAATGTTCATACGTATCATGGTCTGGGAACGGTCCTCTTGGGCGTGTTTACATCGGTAGAGAGTCTACCGGCCAATAAGCGAAGCTGATTAGACGAGCTGTCCAATCGTTTCAAACCAGAAGTGAATGCCCTCTCCCCCGCAGTATAATCGAGTCAGTCAGGTTAAAGAACCTCCAGACCATGAATACGGATGAACATCAGTATTATGGTCGGGCTATGTCAGGCTAGAATTATCCCCTTATTCCATGTGACATGGATTGTTGTCAAACACACAAATGACACAGACATAATATCACGTTAGTGTTTATATCAATAGGCTATATTTTATTCTACTTACAATAAAACAGAATATGTGTAGGACAGAGTATACTGTATGAGAGAATAATGGTATTAAATGAACGGCACAATAGAACTCGTTACAAACACAGTAAAGACAAACAACAAAATGGGTGAAATGTAAAGAAAATGATGCAAAAATATGCTGGTGGGTTCTTCAGCAACAGTGTCCTACTAGCCCAATGGACATATTATGATGAAGCTCTTCTTGCACAAACGGATACTGATGCAAGTGAACAAGCCTCATCATTCCAACGCAGTCCACCTTCAGAGACAGCATATATAAACCATATGAAGGATTATTACACAATAGAGGCAGTGAGCTGATGAGCAACTTTAAAGAAAAGTTAATGTATTTTACCTCCCCAGTTCATTTCAAGACAGTGCTCACCACCTCCACCGCCATTACTGGGTTGGCCTGGGAGCCAGTGAGTGAATCCAAATCTGGAGCCATCGCTCCAAAACCAGATTCCTTCCTGCACAAAAGAAAGGACACCAGAGATCAGACTCCTCTTTATCACCACCCGCTGGTGAACAAGGCAAAGATAAGAATTAAACCAACCTGCTGAGCATCTGAACCACCAATCCAAGCAACAGGTGAGCCACGAGTGTGTGACACTATGAGTCCTTGTATAAAGTAATACTCTGCAAGACTGTGCACAGAGGCCAGATTACCTCCCTGCTGTAAACAGAAGCGCTGAGGAGAAAACACAAATGTAAATGTAAACTGTACATATGGGGCTAATTGAATTGAATTTTCTTCATTGTCAGTGTCTCCCAACCTCTGCCTCTGCCCATGTTCTCTCAGTTGTGATAAACTTGAAGCAGCGCTGCTCAAATTGGTCCCAACCAACAGGACATTGTAAAGCCAAGGGAACTGCAATCAACAAAAAGAAACGTTGTTTAATGAATTGTAAGAACTATATTCATGTGAGAACTACAGGTATGTTTGTTGTGTCCAAATATGCCCTCTGTGATGAAACAGGATGTTGTTAATGATTATATTTCTTACTAAAATTTAGAAATAATTTTATTAGCATATTTCAATGACAAGGTCTAATTAACAATAACATTTTTTTTTAATAAACATGATGATAGCCTATAGGTTCTTACCTGACACTGAACTCATGACATACAGAGAGAGGAGTAAAATGGATGCTACAGTCTGCATGTTGCTGAGTTTGCTGGTCTGCTTGGAGTCTTTTTCTCTCGTGTTGTTATGATGAGTATTATGATTATATCAATCACAAATTGCTTGTAAAATGGTAAGAATCTCAAGATTTAGTGTGAGACCCTGTTGGATTTAGAAATTTTAGATTTTTTAAAATTGTATTTGTGTTTTATGGTCTTGCATTTGTACTCCAACTTCAAAACTGAACTGTTTAAAGCAAATAAAACTAAAAAGATAGGTAGTGTATTCTGCAAACATATTATGAGAAAGGAGCACCATCTTATTGATATGATGCAAAAACGTAGCAATGTACTGTTTTGAAAAAGTAAATAACTATGTCATGACTTTTACACTTTTACAATGTGCAGTCACCTACACAGACACCTACTGTACAAGTGTAAGAAGGTTGAAAGTGAAAAACTCTATTACAATACAGACTGGTGAATTTTAGGAATGTTTTATTCATGCTACTTTGCACAGCATTTTGTGGCCATTCATTTTTCAACCCCAAGACTCTGAGTTTACTTGAATAAAGATGCAATACTTCCCTTTTATGATATGCCTGTGTGTTTCTCGAGGGAAAAATAGCCAACTTACCCTTCTAGGTTGAATAGGTCTCTTCCACGTGACAATGAAGCAGGCAGCCACAAGAGGTGGTCAGTGACACTCAGGAGTCAACCAAAAATATTAAGGTCTAAGCAGATGAAATTGCCTTTTTGACTCTATCAAAGATAGAGTTGGTTTTACAAACACAAAAAGGATTACAATATAAAAAAGGTGGACCAAAACAGTCCTGAAAAAAAATATAAGTCAAGATAAGAGATGAGCAGCAGTGAGTGTCCACCAAAAAGAAAATCCCAAAAAGCCCAGATTATTGAATGCAGTTATTTATACTAAGACAGAGTTGCCACTGTCATCTTCAACACCTTATATGGATACAAAATGATCTTTGCACGACACACATATACGTTGTCTACACAAAACCACTAGAGCACAAACATGCACTGCACTCAGACACTTTCTCAACTTTATCCAGCATCAGCGACCTTGATGTCAACACACAAATACTATGCTCTGAGTTTGAGTCAACATTACAAAATGGTTACAAATGACAATCAAAATCAACATATTGATTATGTATGCTCCATACTTGGGAAAATACTATGCATGCTTCAGCTTGATTGGCAGGCTATAAACCTATGTTAACTAAGAATTGGTAGCTCAAGGTTAATTTAAGAATTGCAATTTTCAACAACACTCAATTTCATTTCGCCCTTTTATTATTTAGTTTGGTGTTAGCCAGCCCAGTGTGTGATTGGTTTACATGTATGTGCTGTTTCTCAGTTGGGCACCTGCCCTTATACATTACCCCATAACCTAGCCCTAACCCAGACTACAGTAATAACAATATAATTTAAGTATTAATGTGTGAAGAAAATGTTGAGAAAAGAGAAACAGCTATTGTGGTATGAATGTTGTCTATTTATAGGCGAATCCTGTTTTTTAGTGTAGTTGTGGCTCTGCTGGCTTCTAAGGAAATCTGACACGTGCTTACATTTGCACATGCTTACTGAGGGCTATGTGAGGTTTATGGTTATAGATTCTGGCAGACGTTTTTACCCAAAGGTTATTCACTTTTGCCATCCCTGTACTGTATGTGAGCCCTAGTCGCCAGCAGATGGCGACAAAGCAGATGGCCTTAATAATGACAAGGAGGCCAGCACCAGGGTCAAGACTTATAGGGGGTCTGCAAATACAGACAGCTAACTCTGGATTAAAAATCGCGTTTCAGGTAAAGAACAGACAAATACAGATCAGCTTTAATCGGCACATTATCCCCTCTTATCCCCTCAATCCATGTGACATGGATTGTTGTCAATCACACAAATGACACAGACATACAAGCAGAGATGTATAGTAACGAAGTAGAGCTACTTAAGTAGCCTACTTAAGTACTAAAATGCAGTATCTGTACTTTACTGGAGTATTATTTTTTTCCCTATTTCCACTTTTACTTCGCTACATATTTTTGATGAATTTGATACTTTTACTCCGATACATTTTTGATGTGCTGAATCGTTACTCGTTACTATTGTAAAAATGTCACGAATGACAGCCTATCAAATCCAACATCAATGCCAGAGCAGTAGATGGCTCTGTTACTGTTGGGCATTTCAAGCGATCAAGCGGTAGGGCTAAAGAAACCACATGGGCACCTGCGGTCTTTTGCGTTGCTGCACGCAGGCAGTTTGGAACACAGCGCCTAGAAGCTTGAGTCCGAGTCTAGAGTCGTAAACATTCTAATCGTGCAAGTAGCCTACAAGATCCAGTAATGCCAAGTTGTTCTACTTCGAGTGATCGTGGGGATGGTGACGATGAAAGCGACCACCCCTGGCCCTACCTAGAGTCCATGTTTTCCTTCGTTGGACCAAAAGACAACTCCTATCGAATGAAATGTCTACTCTGCCTCCCGAAAGACTATGAAATAATGGCCTTCAAAAATTCACCGTCAAACTTAAAGAAACATATCAAGGTAAGTTACTATTAAAAAACATGACGCACTTAGATCAAGTTATCAGTAGACGCTAGTAGTTAGCTATTAGCCTAACTAGAACAGCCTGGCTGACTAGCTATGCCACTCTGAATGGTGTGTACAGTATCAACTTTCTTTTATATTAAATCGTGCAGGGCAGTAGACTTTATGGATTTTTGTTTTTACCATTTGTAATGTAGCCTCTTGACTTGACGTTATTGACTTCACGTTCGTGTTACCAGCATGCCCTGACATGCCATGAACGTGACATTGATTGAAGCTAGTCTACTAGCAACTACTAGTCTTATTAGAGAGTGTTACTGCTAATTGTTGCCGGTTTGGGGCGTTTTGTGATATAGCCATGTCAGTTTATGACCACTTTTCTGACTTGTTTTGGTAATGAATCGGATGGCGAACAGAGTATTTCAACTAGTCTCTATTTCAAGTTGTCCTTGTGCACTCCCGTTTCTCATGATGTGTTGTAGGATCAAGTTAACGTTATGCCCAGTAGCCTAACGTTAGGTCTACTATTGGGTTTTACATAGGCTACTAGTAGACATTAGTAGAAATGGGTTTTTGGTTATGGTGTTGCTGTTGTAGAATTGTAGTGGATAAATCCAACTAAATTAAACATTTGCATTTAGCAATAGTATCACTAGTTGCCTATTGCCCGTGATATAGTCTTGACAAACTATAAAGCTTTACGTTTGTCTTGTTTGCTTGCTTAAGTGTTTTGTGGAATTGTAGTGGATAAATACAATTAAATAAAACATTTGCATTTAGCAATAGTATCACTAGTTGCCTGTTGTCTGTGATATAGTTGACATACTATAAAGCTTTATGTTTATCTTGTTTCAGAGTAAACATGACTGCCACTTGAAGAGATATGAAGACCTCACATCAGTCAAACGAATGAAGAAGTCTGCAACTCCAATCAAGCAATCCACATTACTAGAAAGCTGGACAGCGCCCCACAGACCTGTCGACAAAGCCATTGTGAATTATGTCATCGAAGGACTTCAGCACTTCAGCATTGTAGAGCAGGAACCTTTTCGGAAATTTGTGTTTGACCTAGTGCCAAATGCCAAAATAATATCACGAGTCACACTCACATCGAGGATTGACGATGCTGCCAAACAGATGAAGATCAAGGTGATTGAGGCTATGAAGGCTGTAGACCACATCGCAACAACCACTGACTGCTGGTCAGCCAGGCGGCGTAGTTTCATTGGGGTCACAGCCCATTGGCTGGAGCATGAGAGTTTAAAAAGGGTTTCAGTAGCCCTTGCCTGTAAAAGATTAAAAGGCTCTCACACTTTTGAACTTCTGGCAAACGCACTTAATGATATTCATGTGGAGTATGAAATTCAGGGGAAAATAGTCGCAACAACCACAGACAATGGCTCCAATTTTGTCAAAGCCTTCAAAGTCTTTGCTGCAGACGAAAATAACAATGCTGGTGCCCAAGTTGAGGAAGAACCAGATGAAGATGATGAGGAAGAGGAGCTAGAGTTTGTGGACTCGTCTGCACTTTTGGATGAAGATGATGGGTTTGAGTTCCAGCTCCCAAAGCACCAGCGTTGTGCGTGCCACATTCTCAATCTGATAGCTACTACCGATGCTGGCAAGGCAGTGTCCAATGATGCGTACAAGAAATTGTACTATTCATCCTTTGGCAAGTGCAATGCACTGTGGAATAAGTGTTCACGGTCATCTAAAGCAGCAGAAACGGTGGAAGATGCTTGCTCCCTCCAGCTTGTACGTCCAGTTGTCACAAGGTGGAACTCTGTGTTCATGGCTGTTGAGAGACTGCTGAGGATTGTCAAAGAGAAGGGGAAGCTGCCTTGAGAGTTGTCTGCGCAGATTTAAAAGTTCCAATGTAAGTATATGAAAATAATCAATGTACTTGCACTCAAGCCCACTTTCTGGTAACTATTGTCTACTTGTACAATTGAATGTTTAACATTGAATAATGAGGAGTCCATGATATTGAGCCAATCATGTAGCAGTGCCTTTTTAATTATTGCACCTAATCACAAACACATAGTCCTGTTTGTTAATCAAATATGTCATCACAGGTTCGATCCAGCTGAACTTGCGTTCCTGTCAGAGTTTGCAGTTGTGATGACTCCACTCGCCCAAGCAACTAACATCTTGCAAGCTGAAACCAATGTCCAGATGGGGTGGCTGCTCCCAACCATCAAGCTCCTGAAAAATAAGCTGGACCGGATCAAGCTACCGCTGAAGTACTGCAAGCCCCTCGTCGATGCTCTACAGGTGGGCATTGATGACCGCTTTGGCCCCATGATGGAAGACCCCGAGCTGGTGGCTGCTGCTATTCTGCTTCCAAAGTTCCGGACGAATTGGACACAGGAGAATGAGACAATCAAAATGGGTAAGGAAGAGAACACTTTCAGCTAAGATCTGCATGATTAAATGTGCAAAATGTTTGCCAACCTGAATAGTAGTTTCATTGTCCTTTCTTAGCCTGTCTAAAGCAATCATTTCCATTAGACAATGTCATATTGAATCTGTGGTTATGTTCATGACTGGATGATGTTTATAATGTACTTTTCATATTTTAGGAATGGACTATATCAAACAACATATTGAAGACTTCTCATTGCAGTCTGGTGACGTCGAGTCGAGTTCATCTGATGAAGACGACTTTTTCTGGCATGAAGTTCAAAAGCACAAGACAGTGCCAAACAGCTAGATGCATACTTGTCCTGTTCAGCAGATAACATGGAGTTGCTCAAATCTTTTCCTGCTGTCTGCAAGTTGTCTGTTAAGTTGAACACACCCCTTCCAGCGTCAGCAGCCTGCGAGAGGCTTTTTAGTATCGCAGGATTAGTCTTTAGACCAAGAAGAGCAAGGCTGAATGACTCCAATTTTGAAAACCAACTACTTCTGAGATTAAACAAAAGGTTTCTAACCCCCTAAATGATTCTAACCCCCTAAACTGATTTATGCATACCTGTTTAAGAAGGGGATGATGTAGAAAGCAGGGAATAGAAGGGAGGGATGCTCTTTTTTGAAAGACCTCAGGTGTTGTCATGTTCTTTGGGGGGGGGGGGTTAACCAACAAGCTAGTTGGTTAACCTGGAGGCAATGGTTAACCTGCTGCTGTAAGAGCCCTTAGGCATTGTGATGCTTTGGGCTGTTCCATTAAAAGGCTAACCATTAGGCTTAACTTGCCCTGTTTTGTTACTTGGCCATGTTCTCTGGCCTTTTTGACATTTGTTTTTAGTTGCTGTGACAAAAGTTGTAACGTCCAAAAAATACAATATATACAATACAAGACATACTTGACTTAAGAGCTCAGAGTTGTCAGGTGCTATCACTTTTGTTTTCTGCATGAATTGATGGTGTGTGGAGGGGAAGGGGGGGTGTATTCCAAGTAGATGGTTAAGGGACAAACTGAAGTCAGTTAACCTGGAGGCAGTGGTTAACCTGCTGAAAGATAACCATTAGGCTCAACTTGCCCTGGTTGATGTCACTTGGCCATATTCTTGCAATACCCCTCTGACCTTTTGACATTTTTGGTTGCTGTGATATGGTTTGAAAAGAAAATGTAACTTTCAAAACACTGATTTATTGTATGCAATAGTTTGGAAGGGATGTACCCAAGTAGATGGTTAAGGGACAAACTGGAGTAGGTTAACCTGGAGGCAGTGGTTAACCTTTTGAAGGTTTACCATTAGGCTTAACTTGCTCTGGTTTGTCACTCAGCCATATTCTTGGCTACCACCTAGTTAAAGACAATTACGTTTTTTGTTTGTCTTTTTCCCATAAAAATCAAATATCCTTGTACTGCTGATTCGGCAAAATTGTGCCCTTAACTGTTTTAAATAAAAACAATAGGATTTTCCAACTTTTGACTGCTTTTTTGTATACACAGTACTTCTTCAGTACTTCTACTTTTACTTTCAGTACTTAAGTAGGATTTTTTTGAATATTTCTACTTGCAATACTTAAGTACAAAACATTTTGAATGCTTTAATACTTCCACTTAAGTATAATCTTTAAAGAACACTTCAACTTCCACTTAAGTCACTTTTTAGGTATGGTACTTTTACTTCTACTCCACTCCTCTAGTCCAGTACTTTATACAACACTGCATACAAGTTAGTGTTTATATCAAATGAGATATTCAGCACTTTTTGTAATGAATAAAGGATTTCACTGCCAACCGTGTTGATTAGCAGTGCAAGTGAAAGTAGCAGAAGAATTAAGTTTTTACCATAGATGGTTGTCAAACACACAAATGACACAGACATAACATCATGTTAGTGTTTATCTCTATGGATTTTATTCTACTTACAATAAAACAGAATATGTGTAGGACAGAGTATAGTGGTGTGAATGAGAGAATAATGGTATGAAATAAATGGGGGCACAATAAAACTCATTACAAACACAGTAAAGACAAACAACAAGATGGGTGAAATGTAAAGAAAATGATGCAAAAATATGCTGGTGGGTTCTTCAGCAACAGTGTCCTACTTCCCCTGCCCAATGGACATATTATGATGAAGCTCTTCTTGCACAAACGGATGCTGATGCAAGTGAACAAGCCTCATCATTCCAACGCAGTCCATCTTCAGAGAGAGCATATATAAACCATATGAAGGATTATTACACAATAGAAGTAGTGAGCTGATGAGCAACTTTAAAGAAAAGTTAATGTATTTTACCTCCCCAGTTCATTTCAAGACAGTGCTCAGCACCACCATAATTAGTGGGTTGTCCTGGGAGCCAGTGAGTGAATCCAAATCTGGAGCCATCACTCCAAAGCCAGATTCCTTCCTGCACAAAAGAAAGAACACCAGAGATCAGACTCCTCTTTATCGCCACCTGCTGGTGAACAAGGCTAGCCTGACAATCCAGACTATCACATCAAATGTGTAGTCTGACCAGGAGTGATAGACCCTTGGGTAAGACAGCAACAACAACCAATCAGAGCAACTAACAAGCCAATTCAAACAACGCTAAGCCCGCCCAATGAATCCCTGTCCAGATAGAACGTTGTGATTGGCTAACACCACACTGTCTGAATGCAACCTAGAGCATTGTGTGACTGGATGGAAGGCTCAGACACCGCCGATGTCTGAGAACGACCTGTGGCTGATAGCTAGACGTACTCGTTGAGCAAATTCCATCTGCTACCTCTAGAGTAAATCTAGAGTTCTAGGCTAGAACAAGGCAAGGATAATAATTAAACCAACCTTCTGGGCATCTGAACCACCAATCCAAGTGCGCGGTGAGCCATGAGTGTGTGACACTATGAGTCCTTGTATAAAGTAATATTCTTCAAGACTGTGCACAGATGCCAGATTTCCTCCCAGCAGCAAACAGTACCTCTGAGAGAACACATACATTTTAGGTCATTAAAGAAACACAAGTCTTAATAATAATGTTTCAAATTGTATTTGTCTTCACACTGTTTATTTATAACCAACCTCTGCCTCTGCCCATTGTCTTGCAGTATCAATGAATTTGAAGCAACGTTTGTTAAATCGATCCCATCCCTGAGGACATGTTCTGCTGTAAACTTGGTTTGAAAACAACAACACAAAAACAGCTGATATAACTGTTAGATATGACAACAGGCAGGTACAGTATAGGAAACCAGAAATGAGATTTTCCCTGAATGATTTCTGTGCTGCTCTCTGACTGGATAATGGGCTCTAAAATTAGAATTACAGTTCAGGTTACAGAATTACAGTTCAGGTTAAAGCACAGAATTCACAGCATTCAGAAAACAGAAAACAATTGAACAAAAAGACTTGAGAGTGTATTATGAACTTGAAATTGTTGTTGCAAATGAGATATTTAGCACTTTTTGTAATGAATAAAGGATTTCACTGCCAACGGTGTTGATTAGCAAAGTGAAAGTAGCTGAAGAATTAAGTTCTTACCACGATCAGAAGTAGAATTCTCAGTGTTTTTCCCGGACTGGACAATAAGCTCTGCAATTACAACCCAAGTTCAGGTGAAATGCACAGCACTTACCTGTTATTTTGTTTTTTGTAGACTTACAATACTGACATTAAATATATATACAGTATATTTTCAATTCTATGGTTGATTTGAAATATACAATCCTGGTAACATGGCATAGCCAGTGATAAGAACATGCACCACAATATAATTCTTATCATTAAAAATAGTTCTCATTAACAAAAAGTGGTAATAATAAAAATAAAAGTAATTTGTAAAAGTAATAAACATGATTTGAAAAGATATTTTCCTACCTGAAGCAGAGCTTATGACACACAGAGAGAGAAGTAATATTGATGTTCCAGTCTTCATGGTGCCGACCTCTTTGGAAAATGACAGTGGATGGCAATGCTTTACTTCAATGTGTGTTGCCTGCAGGAGTAAGAATGTATTATTTATAGGTGAGCTGTCTGCTGACCAATATATACAATCTGTGAATTGATAAGATTATCTCAAGGCTTAACAATTGTTGAGGAAGGAATATTTGTGTTTTCAGGTAGTCTTGTTCTGAGTAAGTGCTGTAAAAAATAACATCCCTTTAATGTCTAGTATACCTTGAATTGCTCTCCCAGGGTGTAATGTAAGAATCCCGGCTTTTTATTATTTTATTAAGAGTCTCAGGCTCTCTTTTATTCACCTCTTACAATTACAAGTTCAGTACTTCATAAATATACAAGAAGCACGGCACTTGTTACAATTAAGAAAATAAACGAAGTTACAGACAAACGGCTAAAACTTCTTCCTAATGTAGAAAGCGCAATTCAGAACAAGTCTTCGTCGCAGGCAATCGGCATCCGCAGAGGTGGAAAAAGTACAGAAAAATTGTAACTAAGTAAAAGTATCTTTACTTTGCTTAAATTCTACTCAAGTAAAAGTAAAAGTAGCTATCAAAAAATGTACTCAAGTAAAAGTAAAAATTACATCCTTTAAAATGTACTGAAAGTACAAGTTACTTAGTTACTTTCAATTATTTGATGTAAAAAGAAAGAAAAAAACATAATCAAAATCAGTGCTCAGGCTAGCCTAGAAATCTAGACGTACCCTAGCGGCGGCACATTAATATGCTCAGCCTGTACATCTAGCAAGCTTTAGGGAATTTTATTGGATGATGCCATTGGCGACATCTAATCACAACGCTCTATGAAGATGGCCTGCCAGGCTATGCTCAGGGCTGATAGTGAAAAATTCCTGAGCCTGAATTTCTTCATTGTGGGGAGGTGGGCACGGCTATATTTGTGTTGCACTTGCAGAACACTACTTGGTTATGAGCCAATTCCATATCTTCAGCACATTTAATTAAGACCATTTCATTTATCAATCTTCACTTATACTTAGGGTACAATGAGAAGAAAGTGTTTCAATTTTACTTTAATCCTACTTTAACCCCACCTCTTTATATCTCAAGGCAAGCATATTTCCCCCACAGTCATATTCGTAGGCTAGGCTACACCTGAAATCAGGCACGGCACCTGAATACTATCAGGCATGAGTGCTAGGGGGTTGCTTGGTTGCTTAAGCAACCCCAAGAATTCATAAACAATCTGCTCAGCAACCACAAACTTTTTATTATGAATGAATAAATGAATGTCATTGATCAATGACATCCATATCCAAAGGGTAGGGGCTGAAGCTTCAGCTTATGATACAGCTTCAGCTTCTCAAATGTTAATTCTAACATCACGAGAGTTCTAGAATAAGATGGCCGACTCACTTTGAGATTTTGTATTTTGATGGTATTGAGCTAAAGGATCTCCTTTTCTTTTGGATTAATCTCTTCCACAAGTTGCTTGGCTTTTCTCAACATTTACTGGAAGCAGCAGCATCTAGGCTATAGTAAATAGTCTCAATTTACTTTCAGTTCAAGCCAAATGTTTTTTCCCCCACATTGATTTTATTACTCAGTAATCAGGGAGGTTTCAAAAAAGTAGTGAAGTACAAAGTACAATACTTGCCTCAAAATATACTCAAGTAAAAGTAAAATTACCTATTTTAAAAACTACTTAAAAAATTACGAATTACTCAAAAAAACTACTTAATTACAGTAATTTGAGTAAATGTAATTAGTTACTTTCCACCTCTGGGCATCCGGCAGAAGTCCCAGCTTGACACACGAGGAGTAGGGGATGGCGCGGCGGTCGTCTCAGATGAAGCGTCCTCCAAAAGCGTGACCTCTAAGTCAAAACCAGGTGTATATATACCAACCCGTCGCCATAGACCCCCACTTTATTTCTCTGTTAATGCCGTCTTGAGCAATCATGTGAATTATTAATCCAAATCTTGCACAATTCTCATCCGGCACTTGCGAAACACTGCCGGATGAGCGCTCTGCTCGATTTAATCACAGATGACCTTCAAGATCAAATAACAAAATTGTACACTTTGGTAAAATCAATAAACTTCTAATCCCTAGCCCCCACTATGCCCATTTCAACATAGTTAAAAAAGTAACAGTTGAATATAAAGAATTTAGACCTCATCTAATTCATCCAAGCACATGTCAGTTAATTTCTGTATGCATGTTGCAACTCTAATGGTGGTTGCATTAATGGCCTCACTGGGGTCAACGGGGACAAAGGGAACCACTTGGTCAGTGTTTGGGGACATTGATTCTCTCATGGTAGTAGGCTGGACAGGTGGTATGATATCAGACACAGGGTCAAATCCGGCATGTTTAGTAGCTTGAAAAATAAGACCTCTTTGAGCTGCTGCCCGCCTCTGCCTGCGCCTACGCCTAGCTGTAGAAGTCTTTGATAAATGGATAGTGCCTGATTCTGCCGCTGTTTCCCATCTCCCATTTCTGGGTTCCAAAACAACCTTTAATGAAAAAGAAACTTTGTTGAATTATTTAACAGCAATCGAAATCAAGAAAAGATTGATTAACAGATTGTAATCAGAAACAGAAAAACTTACTTGCAGGGAAGAGGTCAAGTTGAGACTTTTTGTCAAAACAATTTTGTCAAGGGGCCTAAAAATGACATTGTATTGTAAAATCACCTGAAATAAGGAAACATTGTTGATAAATGATGACTCCACAGATTTCTGAAACAATAATTAACCAGCTGTCATAAATCAGACAATGTCTGACATAGAATCGTGGGGGTGGAAGTTGAAGCATTGATGCTTCAGGTGAAAGAAAGACTGTTATTGACACTTCCATAGAAAACAAGGTCCTTCCATGGAAAACAACTAGTGCATGCTGGTCATTGACACCTTCTGACTGAGTGTATAGGCCTACAGTACCTGTAGAAGCAGTAACTACCTGAATGGCACACTAAAAAGGCACACAAAATCTACAAACTCATCAGAGGCATTAGGGATGGTGGATGAAGCCAAAAGTATCTTTGCTATTGCTTGAACATGCACACTGGTGCTTTGCAATACGGCCAGTAATGTCTTGCTGTTTTCTTTATTTTGCACAGAGGCCAGATTACCTCCCTGCTGTAAACAGAAGCGCTGAGGAGAAAGCACACAAATGTAAATGTAAACTGTACATATGGGGCTAATTGAATTGAATTTTCTTCATTGTCAGTGTCTCCCAACCTCTGCCTCTGCCCATGTTCTCTCAGTTGTGATAAACTTGAAGCAGCGCTGCTCAAATAGTTTCCAACCAACAGGACATTGTAAAACCAAGGGAACTGCGATCAACAAAAAGAAACGTTGTTTAATGAATTGTGAGAACTATATTCATGTGAGAACTACAGGTATGTTTGTTGTGTCCAAAAATGCCCTCTGAGATGAAACAAGATGTTGTTAATGATTATTATTTCTTACTAAAATTTAGAAATAATTTTATTAGCATATTTCAATGACAAGGTCTAATTAAAAATAACATTTTTTTTAATAAACATGATGATAGCCTATAGGTTCTTACCTGACACTGAACTCATGACATAGAGAGAGAGAGGAGTAAAATGGATGCTACAGTCTGCATGTTGCTGAGTTTGCTGGTCTGCTTGGAGTCTTTTTCTCTTGTGTTGTTATGATGAGTATTATGATTATATCGATCACAAATTACTTGTAATAGGTATCTCAAGATTTAGTGTGAGACCCTGTTGGATTTAGAAATTTTAGATTTTTTAAAATTGTATTTGTGTTTTGGTCTTGCATTTGTACTCCAACTTCAAAACTGAACTGTTTAAAGCAAATAAAACTAAAAAGATAGGTAGTGTATTCTGCAAACATATTGGAACTTATGAGAAATGAGCACCATCTTATTGATATGATGCAAAAACGTAGCAATGTACTGTTTTGAAAAAGTAAATAACTATGTCATGACTTTTACACTTTTACAATGTGCAGTCACCTACACAGACACAGTACAAGTGTAAGAAGGTTGAAAGTGAAAAACTCTATTACAATACAGACTGGTGAATTTTAGGAATGTTTTATTCATGCTACTTTGCACAGCATTTTGTGAACATTCATTTTTCAACCCCAAGACTCTGAGTTTACTTGAATAAAGATGCAATACTTCCCTTTTATGATATGCCTGTGTGTTTCTCGAGGGAAAAATAGCCAACTTACCCTTCTAGGTTGAATAGGTCTCTTCCACGTGACAATGAAGCAGGCAGCCACAAGAGGTGGTCAGTGACACTCAGGAGTCAACCAAAAATATTAAGGTCTAAGCAGATGAAATTGCCTTTTTGACTCTACCAAAGATAGAGTTGGTTTTACAAACACAAAAAGGATTACAATATAAAAAAGGTGGACCAAAACAGTCCTGAAAAAAAATATAAGTCAAGATAAGAGATGAGCAGCAGTGAGTGTCCACCAAAAAGAAAATCCCAAAAAGCCCAGATTATTGAATGCAGTTATTTATACTAAGACAGAGTTGCCACTGTCATCTTCAACACCTTATATGGATACAAAATGATCTTTGCACGACACACATATACGTTGTCTACACAAAACCACTAGAGCACAAACATGCATTGCACTCAGACACTTTCTCAACTTTATCCAGCATCAGCGACCTTGATGTCAACACACAAAGTGATTGGTTTACGTTTATTATGTACAGTATGTGCTGTTTCTCAGTTGGGCACCGGCCCTTTACCCCCTACATTACCCCATAACCCAGCCCTAACCCAGACTATAATATAACATTATAACATAAGTATTAATGTGTGGAGAAAATGATATAAACAAGTGTCCATAGCCGGTCTGATATCTAACACAAAAAGAAGACATGTGGATAAACATAAAGGAAAATGTTGAGAAAAGAGAAACAGCTATTGTGATATGAATGTTATCTATTTATAGGCAAATCCTGTTATTTTTTTTTTTATTTCTTCCCCTTAGTGTAATTGTAGCTCTGCTGGCTTCTAAGGAAATCAGACACGTGCTTACATTTGCACGTGCTTACTGAAGGCTATGTGAGGTTTCTGGTTATAGATTTTGGCAGACGTTTTTACCCAAAGGTTATTCACTTTTGTCATCCCTGCATGTAGAGTGAGCCCTAGTCGCCAGCAGATGGCGACAAAGCAGATGGCCCTAATAATGACAAGGAGGCCAGCACCAGGGTCAAGACTTACAGGGGGTGTGCAAGTAGCCTGACATAGCCCGCCCATAATACTGCTGTTCATACGGATGAACAGCAGTATTATGGGCGGGCTATGTCAGGCTAGTGTGTAAGTGTAGACAGCGAACTCTGAATTAAAGATGGCGTTTCAGGTAAAGAAGACAAAAACAGCTCAGTTTTAATCGGCAAATTATCCCCCTTATTCCATGTGATATGGATTGTTGTCAAACACACAAATGACACAGACATAACATCATGTTAGTGTTTATATCAATGTATTTTATTCTACTTACAATAAAACAGAATATATCAGTCCCTTATTTGTACAAAAATACCCGAGAGAGTGATAATAGTGATTGGGAAAACCAGTCAGCCATTTACCAAACCAAGCAAAGCGCGCTGAACACAGGAGTTGAATTTGAGGAAAAAAAATAAAAATAAAATATAAACAAAACAAAAAAACAAAACGGATTGTTTAGTATTCCCTGATACACCACGTTTTTTTTTCTCCATGTTCCTTTATTATTAGTATCTTTATTTCCTAAGGAGTCCAAAGCTGGTTTTCTAGTGTCAGTCAACCACAGCAGCGGGTGGCGTATCTGCGGGGCACTGTGGAGCGCTGCAGACTAGGAAGTAAAGGTGCCCAACTGTACATTCACACCAACAGCTACTAAAGCTACAAAATCGCTTTTGTAGCTCAAAAAAGCAGCTGCTAAATTTTCTGTGTTCGCCCAAATCGCTCTATCGCTCATGACGTGCCTGTTGTCATTCCCATTAACATCACAGCGTTTAGATTTTACAACTGAAACGCGTCATAGCTAATTTGCATAAAGTTAACTGTTTTTTTTTTTTTTTAGCTTTTTTTAGTCGCTTAAATCGCTCAAATAGCCGAACTTTTACAGATGGTATCTTTTGTCGCTCTTGCCCATAGAAAGTGAATGGCTTCCAGCGATTTTACAGCTTTAGCAGCTCTTGGTGTGAACGTACAGTAAGACCAAAGATCCACGACGAGAGGGGCTGCAACGTTCTAAAAACCTGAACATTCTAAAACTCTGAAACTGCGAATTGACATGTTTTCGACATCTTTTGCGACGGCTTGCAACTGCCTGCAACAACCTGTGGCGATTGATTCACACCGCCGCAACTACTCTCTAAAACCGTTTCATCTCGTTGTGGATCGTCAGTCTGAATTGGCCTTAAGACACACCTGCAGCACATACTGTACGCCATAGTGGAGATGGTGATGAGGGGGAGGGATGGGGTGGGGGGAGAGGAAAGGACAGACAGACAGACAGACAGAAGAAACGTGATAATGTGCTGTATGCTTAGCCTGACATAGCCTGCCCATAATACGGCTGTTCATCCGTATTCATGGTCTAGAGACGGTCTTCTGGGGAGGGTTTACATCGGTTCACAGACAACCGGCCAATAAGCGAAGCTGATTAGACGAGCTGTCCAATCGTTTCAAACCAGAACTGAATGCCCTCCGCCCAGCCCTATAACCACGTCAGGTTAAAGAACCTCCAGACCATGAATACGGATGAACAGCAGTATTATGGGCTATGGGCTATGTCAGGCTACTGTATGCTCTTCTCTTCTAAAAAGTGATGGACAGCTATTGCACTAATGGCACCTGTGAATCTAGTCTGGTTTGGCCTGGAGTCTCCCGGACACATCAGACAAAGGAAACC
>JAODXP020002233.1:20000-27880 GCA_027497455.2 Sardinella longiceps | reverse complement strand
GACAGACATAAGTAGTGCTGTCAAACAATAATAATAAAAAAATCTGATTAATTAATCACAAAAATTTGCCTTGATTAATCATGATAAATCACTTCATCAAAACTCACGTCCTTCAGTAAGTATTTGGATGCTAGGATATGTTGGATCGTTATTTTGCCCTGGAAAGACCCTGACGCTAAATAGCTGGCTTTGTTTTTCTCAAATGGGAAATTCATACATATCCCCTACCCCCAAAGATCCCCCAAACATCAACCCTCTGCTGTTGTTGGACATTCAGGAGCTAGGTCATAATTTTTGCCTTCTGTAGTTTGACTTGATAACCGAGCCATTTTCTATCTGAAATTGAACATAATTTTTTTATTAACATATGTTAGCGACTTTGTTGGTTGCAGTGTAATTTGCCGTTGCCAACTAAGTAAGTTGCTAACTGGTGAGCAACTGTGGTTTTGGGAAACGGAAGAATAATCAGACAAAGAGTGTTGTTATTGGGCTGTGTGTGCCTGCCTACCTGTCCCCATATGGGGGGGTCCATGTCAGTGGTCAAAGAGAGAATTGTAGAGTGTTATTGGGCTGTGTGTGCCTGCCTACCTGTCCCCAGATGGGGGGTCCATGGTCACAGACGGAGTCGCAGAAGAGCGCCCCCTCCTGGATGTGTATCTCGGTCTGCATGAAGATGGAGGAGAAGAAGAGGCGGTGCAGCAGGGGGGAGCTGAGGTGCAGCAGTTCCACACACAGCCTGAAGGGGGCAGCAGGAGAGGCCATCAGGGATAAGGGAGAAATACGCAGTGGATTAATCCACAACCCTGGCGTCTGTTTCCCAAAAGCATAGTAGCTTAGTATTATGCAAACCTATGGCGCATTACCCACTGCTTCACCACAAAAGCAGTCAATTTAGGCTATTTACTGTAGTCTACACACACACACACACACACACACACACACACACACACACACACACACACACACACACACACACACAGAGAGAGATTGTGGAGACGGTTACATTTGCATTGTGGAGTTTTGGTTCAGAGGTGAAAGTTGAAATGATTATCATCAGTGAGTGTTGGCATTTGGGTAAATGTCACAGACACAGACAGTCAGGGCCCAAGGGCTCAAAGTCATGATGTCATCCTCACAGTGATGCCTTGAGGGACGGGCATTGGGCACACAACCACAGTCCCACTTAGCCCTTTAGCGAGTGTGTGTGTGTGTGTGTGTGTTGGTGTGTGTGTATTTCTCTGTGTGTATGTGTGTGTGTGCCTTGGGGTGTGTGTTTGTTTGTTTGTGGGTGTGTGTTTGTGTGTGTGTGTGGGGGGGGGGGTGTTCACTAAAGCTAAGGCGCAAGGAGGTGTGTTATTTACCAAAGTGCGTGTGTGTGCTGGTTGGTTGGTGTCACAGATTGTGAAAGTGTGTTAGAGTCTACTTGGTGTGTACAAATTTGTGTGTATAGTTGTGTTTCTGTATTGCCCTCATCCCCCCTCCCCCCACTCCTGTGCAGACATGCCCTTTCTGTGCCCAAGTGCCCTTTATGTGCCCAGGTGCCCTTTATATGCCCCAGTGCCCTTTCTCTCATTACGGACAATGGCTCACAGGTGCCTCGTAGGCATTAACTCCATGCTGAACAAAGCTACTAAATGCTTGTGCACAGAGCTTATTGTATAGTAGGCCTGTAGCACTGTGGTGTACAGTAAATACTGATAGAACATAATGGTATTGAATCCACCATCATATTGTTCAATACCATTATGTTATAGCAGTGTTTGTGTGTGTGTGTGTGTGTGTGTGTGTGTGTGTGTGTGTGTGTGTGTGTGTGTGTGTGTGTGTGTGAGTAAGAGAGAGAGAGAGAGAGAGAGAGAGAGAGAGAGAGAGAGAGAGAGAGAGAGAGAGAGAGAGAGAGAAAGAGTGAGAGGTACAGTAGATTGTATGTGTGTGTGTGTGTGTGTGTGTGCGTGTGTGTGAGTGGTGAGGATGTATATTACAATTTGCCATGAGTAAAGTATACTGTACTTGGTTTTGCACATGGCTATGATATGACATATCAAGTTATTTCCATAGACATTACCATACATACTACTCTCACTATACTTTACTATAGTATATGTGTAAACCTATGGTAATTTCCTTGCCTGGTTTTCTCAGGTGGGGGTATTGAATCCACTATCATATTGTTCAATACCATTATATAATACCGTTATAGCAGTATTTGTGTGTGTGTGTGTGTGTGTGTGTGTGTGTGTGTGTTATATAGAACACTATTCTCACTACTTTACTATAAACCCTATGGTTATTTCCTTGCCTGGTTTTGGCGAGCCCGTCCTGTCGGGGGGAGGTGTTCTCAGGGGGGGGTCGGGTGAAGTGACCCCACAGCTGATGACAAGCTTTCTTGACCAGCGCCGGCTGACCCGTCTGATAGGCTGTCTGGAACAGGACAACAATTAGGGCTGGGATTCCGGAACTTACTTACTTTTAGACCATACCAGGCATTAAAGAACACAATGTGTAGCCTTCGAGAAAAATGAAGCGCAATGCAACGCAAATTACGTATTACAGTTACGGAAGCCTGCATGCGGATGTCGGTCTATTGTCATTCTATGGCGAAAACGCGAAAGATATGACCGTTTTCAGCTTCCGTATTCCAAGATGGTGGCAATACATGAAGAGTCTACCCCAGTTAATGTGCATGCAAATGAATTGAATTGAATACTTTAATGTCATTGCACAGAATACAATGAAATTGGATAACAATCCTCAAGGTGCACTAAAAAGATAATAATTTAAGACAATGCAGACACACCATCACTCATCCCCATTCTTCTGTCCTCCCATAGCCCCATAGTAGGGTGAGGGACCCACACAAAACATACGCTCACATTACATACATACACATACAAAACAGCACATTCAAGCTCATAGGAATGCCAGGTGAGGTAGAATGAAGTTAAAAAAGTGCATAGTTGCAAACAGTCCAGGAGTAAAGTGCCAAAGAACAGTCCACCCTCAGAAGGGCACAGTCTTTCATGTTTAGGTGAGCCGTGTGTGAGAGTGTCTGGGTGTGTTCAGTGTTCGTATGGCAGTGGGATAGAAACTGTTTTTGAATCTGTTTGTATGTGACTTGATGGACATGAAGCGTTTGCCAGAGGGCAGCAGTGCAAATATGTGATGTCCGGGGTGTGTGGGGTCTTTTAGAATGGTGTCAGTTCTGGTGGTGCAGCGGGAGTGGAAGACATCCTGCAGAGGGGGCAGGGGGCAGTTTGTGATCTTTTGGGCGATGTTAATGATGCGCTGAAGGGCCTTCTTGTCTGCAGCTGAGCAGCTGGTGTACCAGGTGGAAATGCAGTAGGCCAACACACTCTCAATGGAGCAGCGGTAGAAGGACACCAGCAGTCTCTCTTCCAGGTGGTGTTTCCTGAGTATTCTCAGGAAGTGGAGTCGCTGCTGGGCCTTCTTAACCATGTGTTGGGTGTTGGTGGTCCAAGAGAGGTCCTCAGTGATGTGCACGCCCAGGAATTTGAAGGCTGGAACCCTTTCCACACATTCTCCCTTGATGCAGAGGGGCTCCAGACCTGTTTTTTCCTGCGGAAGTCCATGACTATTTCTTTGGTTTTGGATGTGTTGAGGATGAGATTGTTAGCCTCACACCACCCCACCAGTCTGCGGACTTCATCTCGGTAGTCGGCCTCGTCTTCTCCCTGGCTTGAAATTTCGGTAAATGCAAAATTTCAAACCAATACGGAAACACGGAATTAATAGTGGGGGTTAATATTTATGAGAAATGACAAGCTTGTCAACAGGTAAAGTAGATTTTGATATTGAACAGTAAAAACGTTACACATTGTACCTTTAACGTCTGCGCTAGTGTGCGAGCCATGAGTGTTGTGTTTTGACTTGTTGCAGCATTACGCAGTCAAAACGCACAATCATGGAGGTCTCCACTTGGGACAGTCCAGTAATACCACATCCAAAAATCCCCAGCGTTGTTGTCAACATTGCATCTCAGCAATTCAGACTGAAGATCCGCCACGAGACAAAACGGTTTTAGAGAAGAGTTGCAGCGGTGTGAATCAATCGTCGCAGGTTGTTGCAAGCAGTTGCAAGCTGTCGCAAAAGATTTAACATGTCAAATCGCAGTTTCTGAGTTTTAGAATGTCCAGGTTTTTAGAACGTCGCAGATCTTTGATCTGTAGGCACCTTTACGGTCACTATTTTTTGCAGAATTTCCCTCTACTTCTCTAAGTATTGCTGCCATGTGCTTACCTGTGCCAGGTGTGCCCACGCCATGAGCAGCGATAGAGGGGCCGATGCCAGTAGGGGTTTGGTGCTGTCACCGATGGACTGGCCCACCATCTTGCCCTGGGCGTCGTAGGCAGCCACTGCAAAGATGTACATCTGATTGTGCTCAAGACCCTCAACACGGAACAGCCTCTCCCCGTTTGCAGGGACCTGAGGCAGAATAGGATACAGAACACCATGTGAGCATTTATAACGCATGGAGCATTGTGTCCAAACAGCAATTGATGTCATTTCCAGTATTGGTCATTTTTGCCCTCAACGGTAGCCTAGTGATGACACAATCCTATTTACGAGAACATTCAATGCTTAAAGTCAGACAGATGCTCAAATTTAATAAGCTGCAGTTGCTAATTAGTTAATTACAGTTATACAGTGATAGCAGAGAGGGTTGGTGATAGTGCAAGGTGTAAGATTAGTTCAGACTTTGGTGCAGGCAGATATCCAGATATATTTCACTCTATTCTGCTGCAGGTACAGCATATTGAGCATACGGCAGCTGAAAAACAATAACGCTGTATGGTTGAACTACAGTATATAGTCTTTGGAAAACTTCCAAAGACAGCACACAAACACTGCTATTTGTACTTTGTAAAGACCATAAACAATTCAGAATTACAATAGCAGTGTAATGTTTTTCCAATACCCCCAAATTAGTGCTTTCTCAGGAGCTAAAGACATTTAACTGAGGCAATTTTCTGTCTTTGGAGCGACAATGCAATTTGCCTGCTCTTCCAATGGCTTAGTCAATACCAATATAAACTTATAAACTTTTTACTCGATCAGCTCTTCAGTGGCTCAATGGTGTTTTTAATACACCTGATGCACCTGAGGAAGGCCTACATAGGTCGAAACGTTGTGTACAATAAACTGGGAGCAACAGTGTGCGGAGTGTCTCTCTTTTACTTCAATGGTGTTTTTTTTGCCAGCCTAAAAGGCACTACCTTAACCCTATTCCGAAACCTAACCCCCTCAACCCTCATCCTAACCCTAGACTGGGGGTATAGTATTGCCATGAGGGCAGCGCTGCCTGGAAGGCACCGTTGAGGGACCTCTTCAGAGACCTCTTCAGAGATAACAGCCTTTCCTGAGCCACTGGACACTGTGCTCACACTGTGCTCACTCTGCTCTTCCAATGGCTTTGTCAAAACCAATAATAAACTCAATATTCAATCAGTTCTTCAGCCAATCCTGAGCTACTGGACCCTTACTATAACACCAGTGGCCAGAAGATGGCAGCATGGCGCTGGACCCTTACCAGAGAAGGTTGAAGAGGAGCTTTGCCCTTACCATGACACCAGTGCCCATCAGGTGACAGTCTCCCAATCGGACTTTCAGGTTGATGCCGTCCGCCTCTCGGCCAAGGATCTGGTACCAGCACACCTGCAGAACAGCACAGCACCACATGAGCAGAACACAGGGCAGAGGTGTGTGTGTGTGTGTGTGTGTGTGTGTGTGTGTGTGTGTGTGTGTGTGTGTGTGTGTGTGGGTGGGGTAGTTAGCACAGCACCACATCAGCAAAGCACAGGGCAGAGGCAGGGAAAGGGGTGGAGGGAGGGTGGGGGGTTAAGGAGACATTCCAAGCACACTGTACGCACAACTTCACTAGGCTTCAGGCTTTGACAATCAACACAACAACATGGCATACATAGGAGCACTGTATGTGCAAATAATAATTACAGTATGCTTATATGTCTGTATTGTGAGGAAAGAAAATGTATTGGTATAGCAGTATATAACGGTAATCAATTCTTCATGTACGAAACGAGACATAATGTACTGCTAAAGTACTGCAAGTACTTCTCAATATGTAACTTATTTTGCTTTCTTACAGCAGGCTTTAAGTAAGGGATAACGGCCGACGAGGTGACCGGTTGGTTCTACAGACATAATGGCGAGGTGGTGGTACCTCCGCCAATACATTATTTCTATTGAACCCATGGATCCCATTGTCTTTGCATGGAGCTCTCTCACTCTCTCATTATGGTTGCATCCATGCTAACGACTCCGTTACTTCCGTCGAAAAGTTAAATGATTTTGAACTTTTTTTAACAGATCCGTCAAGCTTCTTTTTATTTTAAGTGAATGTTTTCAAGCTTTCCGCTCTTCATCAGACAAAAGCTCGAAAACGTTCACTTAAAATAAAAGAAGCTAAACGGGAGCTAGTGTGCGGACATTCAATTTTATTTTTATGCTTTGACCTTTTTGTCCTGCACCTACATTTTGGATGTGCGCACCACCTTTTTGTTTGACGGATCCGTCAACCAATCAGAATCGACTCCCCCTCCGTCAGACATGCCCTCTGTTGTCCGTTAACTTAACAGACGTGTACAGTCTGAAACAAGTCTTACTGTGCGTTCAGACCAAGACCGATAAATTGCCAAGAGTCGCCGAAGACTCCCAAGAAACATTGCTTGAGCACAGCAACCAAAATGGCAAATTTGCCCATGACGTTAGCTTTCAAACGTTCGATCCTGCTTCTCTACAGGCATCTCCCCAGTAAATCGACATTCTGATTAGTAATCGCCCAACCGCATCATAGCTCATTACATAAAGTTAACCGAACTTGATTTTATCGTCCAAGTCGCCAAAGTTTCCTTGCCCAAGTCGCCTGCCACTTTTGTCGCCCAAATCGCCGGTCCCAATACAAAGTCAATTACTTCCGTCGCCCATGTCGCCTGAATCGCTCTCGGTCTGAACGCACAGTTAGCGGTGTGTGTGAAGAGTGTGACAGTGAGGAGGCACCTGTTTCTCCAGGCCGAAGGAGGCCGGGGTGAAGGTCATGGTGTGGTTGGTGCGGGACAGGAGTATGGGGGGCGGGGGGACCCTGCAGCCTTCCTCTGTGTCCTGCCTCCTCTTCTTGGCCACAGTACACGTGAGGTACAGCCTCCTCTCCTCCACCTCAGCCTTCTCCACCAGAGACAAGGCCTCCTAATGCGCACAGACACACACAGGAGGGGATACACACACACACACACACACACACACACACACACACACACACACACACACACACACAGACACAGTCACGCGCACACACACACAGACAAACACACACACACACACACAGTTTCAAGGCCCGGACCGATGATGGGGCCTTCGCTAAAAGACTTTCACTTGATTAAGATGCTATATTGTTCATCTTGGCCATTCCATGCTTCTAATCTAATACATTGTTGAATCCTATTTCTTCTCTGAGGCTTTCTGGTGAAACCTCTGTTCTAAAGTATTGCTTACCTCCAGTACTGTCCTGTAATGTTGGGTTCTTAAATTGGTCCTCATGAATCAAAACTTTGAGAACCTCTGTTCTAAAGTATTGCTTGACCTCCAGTAGTGTCCTGTAATGTTGGGTTCCAGGACTGTCCTGTAATGTTGGGTTCTTAAATTGGCCCTCATGAATCAAAACTTTGAGAACCTCTGTTCTAAAGTATTGCTTGACCTCCAGTAGTGTCCTGTAATGTTGGGTTCCAGGACTGTCCTGTAATGTTGGGTTCTTAAATTGGCCCTCATGAATCAAAACTTTGAGAACCTCTGTTCTAGAATATTCCCTACCTCCAGCAGTGTTCCGGTGCAGCTGTGGGTAGTCTTGTGCT
>JAODXP020002233.1:0-15000 GCA_027497455.2 Sardinella longiceps | reverse complement strand
CATCACTGGACCCTCCAGACTCTGATACACACACACACACACACACATGTACACACACACATGTACACACACAATTGAATACACACACACATGAGATTGACATTACGCAGCTAAAGAAATGGGAGAGCGCAGTGTCTTTGGATTAAAGGAATATTCCATCTTTTTATAAAGATGTATTATTCACCCATTTATTTACCTGGAGTTATGTATGTGGGTAAACACATTTTGGTCTCAGTGGATGCATTTTCCTAGTCTGGCAACCCCAATTTTACCTTTTACTTAGCTTTAGCTTAGCATAGGCGCTGGAAACTAAAGTAGCCACATAGCAACTCTTTGGCATTGACTCTTTACATTCCAGCACCTATGCTAAGCTAAAGCTAAAATTGGGGTTGCTAGACTAGGAAAACGCAAGCACTGAGACCAAAATGCTACCCACATATGTAACTCCAGGTAAGCCTATGAATAACCCAATTTCATAAAAAGTTGGAACATCCCTTTAAGAATAACAGCAAACATACAGTAATCATAATGCAAGAGCAGTTGTGCAATGACAGGCACTGAAACGATCTGGATGGATATGGACCTACAGTAGGTCCAATTATGTGGAAGGGCAGAGAAGAGATGACCCTCTACCTTATATCTGAAGTGAATTGAATCAAAACTTTTTCAGTTATGCAAGTGGAGACACACACACACACACACACACACACACACATACACACACACACATATACACACAGGTACATACGTCACACACACACACACACACACACACACACACACACACACACACACACACACACACACACACACACACACACACACACACACGGCTCCCCTGGTCTATTATTATCATCCATTAGAAGCCATAATAATTCCCCCTCTGCCTTCGAGAGTAGCCATTATAATAAGCTGGGGAAGACAAAGGCAAGGTCATGGACTCTTAATTCCACCAGTGTCCAGTTTTCCTCTTCTTTTATCGCAGGAAATACAATAGGCCTAGTGGTCAAATATTATTGGATGGCAACATTCAAAGCTTCACAGACAAATGAAAAGAGCTAAATGTATGCAGTCACATACGAACAGTATCTCCAAAGGCGAGAGAGAGAAAGAGAGAGAGAGAGAGAGAGAGAGAATGTACAGGCTGAGCAAATTAATTTGTCACCGCTAGGGTGCGTCTAGATTTCTAGGCTAGTATGTCATTGCTTTGGCAGTAATGTTATTGGTGACATTCATGCCAATAAAGCCTATTGAATGAATTGAATGAAGCTTATTGAATTGAGAGAGAGAGAGAGAGAGAGAGAGAGAGAGAGAGAGAGAGTTGACTCACAGCCAATACAGACGCTAAGTTATTGGCCAGGTGCTTGAACATTTCCCACTGCTCTTGCCGAAAAAGAAGCTTCACAAACTTCAGCGCGGCGTCCACAGAGATGGTGTTTCCTCCTGGTGAACAAGACACATACACACACACACACACACACACACACACACACACACACACACACACACACACACACAACACACACACAAACACAAACACACACACAAAGGCGAGTGATCAGGTCCAGCTCTTGGCACAGATGAACGATGCAATCGCCTGGGGCGCAATATCAGGGGGGCATCAGTCACAATTCATGTATTACTTTATCTTCTTTAGTTTTTCATTGTATTTCAAGTCAAGCCCAAACTCTAGCTTAGGGCAGCAAAAAGACTAGAGCCAGCTTTGCAGGTGTGTGGCTGAGAACCCTGAGATA
Organism: Sardinella longiceps; assembly: GCA_027497455.2. Lineage (NCBI taxonomy): Eukaryota > Metazoa > Chordata > Actinopteri > Clupeiformes > Clupeidae > Sardinella > Sardinella longiceps. The sequence continues at coordinate 13,246 of JAODXP020002233.1, read as the reverse complement.
GAACACTAGTTCAGAAGTGAATATGTTATGCAAGAATCACCCCCTCTCCTGTACCTGCTATGACCACACACTCACACACACACACACACACACACACACACACACACACACACACACACACACACCAAAATTATTACTATTGTACCTGCTATGGCCAATTCTAGAAGAGTGCACACACATACATGCATGCAAACACACACACACACACACACACACACATACACACACACACACACACATACACACACACTACTACTGTACCTGCTACGGCCACTTCAAGAAGAGTGCAATCAGGAGAGATTCCATTCAGACACACAGGGAGATTCTCATTCCTCTGCATTTCAGTGGAACCTCCCACACCTGAGAAAACACACACACACACACACACGCACACAACTCCTACATATTACTGCTGTTGCTCAAAGCAGGCAATCACAGGCAAATGGCAATGCTTATATTACTGTATCTGTCCATCCATGCATATATCTATTTGTGCATCTTACCCAGGTGTGTCACTTAACTATACCTGAAGCACACCTGTCTGCTATGGGCGTACAGTACCTGAGAGCAGGTGTACCTGTGTGCTGTGGGCGTATAGTACCTGACAGCAGGTGTACCTGTGTGCTGCGGCCGTAGCGTACAGTACCTGAAGCACACCTGTGTGCTGCAGGCGTAGTGTACAGTACCTGAGAGCAGGTGTACCTGTCTGCATAGGGCATACCTGAGAGCAGATGTACCTGTGTGCTGCGGCCGTAGCGTACAGAACCTGAGAGCAGGTGTGTGTGTGTGTGTGTGTGTGTGTGTGTGTGTAACACTGTCTGCTGCAGGCATAGTGTACAGTACCTGAGAGCAGGTGTACCTGTGTGTGTGTGTGTATATGTGTGTGTGTGTGTGTAACATTGTCTGCTGCGGGCATAGTGTAGAGCACCTAAGAGCAGGTGCACCTGTGTGCTGCAGGCGTACAGTACCTGAGCACACCTGTCTGCTGTAGGCGTAGAGTACCTGAGAGCAGGTGTACCTACCTGTGTGCTGCGGGCATGATGTGGGCATACGGTACCTGAGAGCAGGCTGACTCCAGCAGACATGAGCTCCAGCGCCACGTCCATGATGTCGGGCTCATCCGGACCTCCGGTCTGTAGGGGGCGCCGTGTGCTGTCCCACAGAGCCTCCAGCACGGCCAGGAATTGGGCCGCATTGCCCTCAAACAGCTCCACCAGGATACGCTCCGTGTGGTTACGCGGCCACGGCATCTGGATAAGAGACAGGGGGGAGGGGGGAGAGAGAGAGAAGGAGATATGAGAGAGAGAGAGAGAGAGAGAGAGAGAGAGAGAGAGAGAGAGAGAGAGAGAGAGAGAAGGGGGTAGAGAGTGAGAAAGAGAGAGATAGACAGAGAGAGAGAGAGACCAAGAGAGAGAGAGTGATAGAGACAGAGAGAGAGAGAGAGAGAGAGAGAGAGAGAGAGCACGAGAGAGAAAAATTGGAATGGAGAGAGGGAAAGAAAGACAAAAGGACATTGGAAGAAAAAGAGAGAGGTAGATATGTTGGAGAATAAAAAGTAAGGTGAGATAAAGAAAACAAGAGAAAGAGAGATATTTGTTATCATAAGATGACAGTCCCATAAGAGCATGAAGACCATACTCATGTATCTACCCCGGAAATGGCTGACAATTCACATTGCACACAATGTTTGTTTAGTATAGCCCTGTCTGTGTTCATGCATGAAAGCACAGGGAAAGTTTGCAGTGATTCTTCAAAAGTTTTTTTTTTTTTTTTTTGTACAGAAACTATAGCAAAAATCTTTTGCAAAAATATGGCAAAAGAAATAATGGAAATACAATCGCATTAAAGAGATAGTTTGGGATCATTTGAGCATAGCGCTGTTGCATGAGCCGACTGATTGGATTAGAAAGTGAGTGGAACAAAAAAAAAAAAACCTCAACCACCATAAGAGCCTACATTTATCATTGAAAAGCCCATTTGAACACTCACATTTGAGACGTCCTTAAGGCAGTTCTTGGTCTTGGGTCTGAAGGAGCTCTTGGGCTTGCGGCGCGGCTCATAGACGCTCCTCTTGAACACCATGGTGGCCAGCTGAAGCACAGCAACATGGCGGCACAGACGCCATGAGGAGGCAAAACATTGCGTTAATATAAGAGTCCATATGTAAGGTGTAAGGCCTAATGTATTCATTCATTCATTCATTCATTCATTAACTCATGTACCCATTAAATCATTGAGTTGCAAAAACAAATACTGGTTGATTGATTCATTACTAAGGTCCAACAATAACATAATTATATTTGATTAACTGATTGAATGTTTAATTGATTCATTTATTGATTCATTCATTAGTTAGTTCATTCATTTACCATTACATTCATTCAACCTTCTAAGGGCTGGCTAACAAAATAAAACTAAATACGCATGCCAGTCATGATGTGTGCACGTGTACATGCGTTGCCTGCAGCAAGTAAATCCTTATGGTTTAAAGGTGAGTACCTTAATAGTGGCCTCCTTAAAGGCTCTCTGGTCTTCTTTGCTGAGAGGGGCCTCCTCAGGACGCTCCAGATTGGCCAGCTCATTCACTTTACCCAGAGCACGCCTCGCAAACACCTGCAGGACAGGGAGAGGACAAGACAAATTTACCCAGAATGCACGCCTCGCAAACACCTGCAGGACAGGGAGAAGACAAGACAAATTTACCCAGAATGCACGCCTCGCAAACACCTGCAGGACAGGGACAAGACAGGGCAAATTTACCCAGAATGCACGCCTCGCAAACACCTGCAGGACAGGGAGAGGACAAGACAAATTTACCCAGAATGCACGCCTCGCAAACACCTGCAGGACAGGGACAAGACAGGGCAAATTTACCCAGAATGCACGCCTCGCAAACACCTACAGGACAGGAAGATCATAAGACACTTTACCCAGAGCACGCCTCGCAAACACCTACGGGTCATTTCATGTCATTTCACCCAATGCCTCCTGCTTGACCATCTCAGAATTTCCTGAAAAAATTCTAGTAAAAAGATAGCATTTTTAATAGTAAGAATCCAAAATATTAGCTTCATACGGACAATAGTTTTTTTTATAAAAAATATTTCAAATGACATGCTTTTTGGTCATCATAATCTAAGGCCATTTTTAAACAGCAATATCTGAAAACCATCTCACCTATAGCCTTCAAATTTTCAACTGTCAATATGTGGTAGTTATAGCCTCCATACATGGCATATCAGGATTGTAGCTCATGATATAGGCACTCAAACTTCTACCAAAGTATGGCTTGGCAATATGAAACGGCAACTTTGAAGAGTTGTCAAGACCCAAGTTTTGGAGATAGAAGACCCATATTTTACAGGAAGTATTTCACGTGACGGGTTAAACAATCTACAAAAAATGGTCACTCTAAGATGAATAGATCCACAGGTATTAGGCCTAAAATATGGGGAAAAACACATTTTTGCCCAACTCCAGAGCCATATTCCAAAAAACTGAGTTAATGGATCAGGTCCATTTTTTTATTTTTGAAAGATCAAATTATTGTTTAACTTATATGAAAAAATTGGGAGGGTGTTTTGCCCCATTTCATCACAATTAATTTTGAAACGTGGGCTATATGTGGGTGGGTGATTGTTTTTTCCTCTTGATTCCTAGGGATGTGTCCACCCTATTTCAGAGCCATATTCTAAAAAAACTGAGTTAATGGACCAGGTCCATTTTTTTACTTTGAAAGATCAAACTATTGTTAAACTTACATAAAACATTTGAGAGGGTGTTATGCCCCATTTTGTCACAATTCATTTTCAAACATGGGGTATATGTTGGTATTTTCTTCTTGATCCCTAGGGGTGTGTCCACCCAACTCCAGAGCCATATTGCAAACATTGACTTGTTTACCTTTACCACGTGTACCTATATTTACATTGCCATGTCAAAGTCAAACAACTTTATTTGAGACATGTTTTGGATACTCCTCCTTTGCTTTTACCTTGGATCTGCCACCCTTCCCTACATGTTTCTGTTATAATTTCAAATACAGATACTTCTATGTGAAGTAGTATCTGCATGCTGCATCTGAAAGAAGCAAACTCAACCAAATGCAGCAGCAATACAGTATTAAATTGCACAACTATGTATTTTTTTACTTTCCAGATTCAAATGTAAGACTTAGTTATCTTAAACATTTGCTTGCCTGGTTTAGACAGAAATTATTTCAGACATAGCATTATTAAATTCATCCAGCCCAACCAAACAGACATGGCTTCTACATCATGGTGGTTGACAGACACACCCACAGATACAGCATGTGCGCAATCAAACCGTGATTACCCATACCCCACCACCATAACCAGTCGACTTACATTTATGATTTTTTAAATTTTATTTTCATATTTGTGCTAGTAATTAGCCTTTTGAAGCTCTACAATCAAAAAGAGTGAAGGTGTAGTCGTCCTGTGATTTTATTGATTTTATTTTTTGGTAGCATATTGGAAAAACGCTAGAGCCACCCTCATGTAGACAACATGGAAGATCATACAAATGGCTTTTGAATCTTGTCCAAGTTTGAATTTGATCTCAGTCAACATTGAATTGAAGGAAGGATCATATTCACATTGTAGTGCTGTTAGCATTGCAGAAAATGAATAATGATCATCTCTATGCCAAACAATGGCATATTTGTTTTAAGTGAAGAAATATAGAGATGAAGATTCACATGGTGAATGTCAATCTCCTAAAACATTGTTGAAGTGAAATGTAATTTTGTAATGAGCGCAAAATTCAAGTAGAGTTCATTTTATTCTTTCAAAAAACAAATAAAAATAAATGCATTGCACAAGTTATATCTTTTGTGTTTTTATGTACGTAGTAAGGTCTTTGCTTACTTCAAATTCAAATTATGAAGAGTCAGTAATCAAGAGAGATTTCAGTCATTGTTTTCATTAATGCAATGCAACTACAATGAGCAAAAAATCTACTGTTGACTCTGAAAATGTTGATCAAACACCAAGCACTTTTATTACACGAAATTAAGGTAAAAACATGAATTTGTATGTTCTTCAATGGAGAATAAAAAGGTCAAAACATGACTATAAAGAACTCAACAAGGGAGAGGTGAATCTTTTATCCGATCAATTCACATATTTAGTAAATGGTTGGATACAAATACAGCAGTCTCCAAAACACATGGCTATGTAAACATAGTCATAGGTAAACACACCCCTAGGAATCAAGAGGAAAAAAAAACTCGCCCAACCACATATAGCCCATGTTTGAAAATGAATTGTGACGAAATGGGGCAAAACACCTTCCCAATTTTTTTTATATAAGTTTAACAATAATTTAGTCTTTCAAAAACAAACAATTGGACCTGATCCATTAACTCAGTTTCTTGGAATATGGCTCTAAAATTGGGTGGACGCACCCCTAGGAATCAAGAGGAAAAAACAATCACCCACCCACATATAGCCCATGTTTGAAAATTAATTGTGACAAAATGGGGCAAAACACCCTCCCAATTTTTTTATATAAGTTTAACAATAATTCGATCTTTCAGAAACAAAAAAAATGGACCTGATCCATTAACTCAGTTTTTTGGAATATGGCTCTGAATTTGGGCACAAATGTGTTTTTCCCCATATTTGAGGCATAATACCTGTGGATCCATTCATCTTAGAGTGACCGTGTTTTGTAGAGTGTTTGACCTGTTGCCAGATATACTTCCTGTAAAATATAAGTCTTCTATGTCCAAAACTGGGGCCTTGACAACTCTTCAAAGTTACCATCTCATTTTGCCAAGCCATACTTTGGTAGAAGTTTGAGCGCCTGTATCCTAAGTTATGCTTGAGCTACAATCCTGATATTCCATGTCTGGAGGCTATAACTACCATATATTGACAGTAGAAAATTTGAAGGCTATGGGTGAGATAGTTTTCCAGATATCGCTGTTTAAAAACAGCCCTTAGATTATGATGCCAAAAAATGCCCGAAATGCATTCCAAATGAAATATTTCTTATTAAAAAACTATTGAGGTTATGAACCTAATATTTTGGATTATTACTATTAAAAATGGTATCTTTTTAGTAGAATTTTTTCAGGAAATTCTGAGATGGTCAAGCGGGGAATTTTCCAGAATTTGGGTGAATTGACATGAAATGACCCCTACAGGACACAAAGAGTACGGGACAATTTAAGCTGAGAACAGACCTAGAATGTGAGTCAAACCTACAGACTTGATGTGGGATGATTGGGAGTCATTTATGGGCACAAACATAGCAACTGAGTTGTCATAATAATCATAAAAAAATAATCATAGTGTCCCAACGGACTAGTTAAGATCATATAAAACATGTTTGATTCAGTTTGACTCAGTCGTAATTGCATCAACCATGGAAAAAATCATATTGTTACAAATCTGTCACCCAAATACACATACCGACAATTACTCATGACCAGCCCTGAGGTTCCAATGTATCAGTATCAGGGTTAATAATCGGTAGGTCTGTGCCCAGCTTTACCCAAATTACCCAGAATGCACCTCGCAAACCCCTAAAGGACAATACAATTTACAGAGAACACACTTTGCCCTGGAGGGCTATAAGAGAGATGACGGGACAATTTAATGTAATGCCTCACAAATATCTAGGGCTGAAAGTGCACTCTGGGCATGCTCTGGGTAAATTGGCCTGTCATCTTGCAGGCGTTTGCAAAGTGTTTGTTTTGTCCTGTATTCAAATAAAATAATGAAGTTAGTCTTGGGGAAAAGCTGTCATCTTGCCGTCCTGTAGGTGTTTGCGAGGCGTGCATTCTGGGTAAATTGTCATGTTTTGTTTGGTCCTTTATTAAAATAATAAAGTTAGTCTCGGAGAAAAGCGTATGGTAAGATATTTAAATAGCCTATACACACAAGCACAATTTCATCCAGCATCTCTTCACAGCATAATCTTGATACATTCATGTACTGTAGCCCCAAGACCATAATAAAGCAGAAATGATTTTCAAAAGGGAGATTATTTATCTATTCATAGGAGAAGTTTCCTCCACTCTGTCCACTACTGTATCTATTGAACGCCAATTAAGAAGCCATTTTTCTCAGCTACATTTAATACCCTGCACAAACTATACACAAAAAGCCCATTTCCACTCAGTCAAGCTTTGAATGCAAATGGAAGGGTCAAAAATTCCACTTTCAATCAAATTCACAGCTTGAAACCCGGCCAGACCAGACCAGAACCAAGCATTGTGCTTGACAAAAAAGAAAAAGAAAGAAAGAAAAAAATCCTGTGTCCAATTCTCTTCCTATTTGAATGTAAATGAGAAGTCCTCTTTTCCATTAGCGGTGTGGTGTGAAGGGGCATCGTAGTGGGTGGGGGGGGGAAAAAAGGACTGAGTTACCAGGGCCCTAAGTGGTGGGAGGGTCCGAAAGGAGTATGGAATTGTATTCCAGGCTATGAGGGGGGCCCATGGTCACTGCTTGTGCATAGGGCCCAGAAATTTGGTGCTACGCCCCCTGGTGGTGTGATGCTGTGTGCTGTGGTGCGGTGCGGAGCGAAAGAGGCGGTGTGGTCACCTCAGCGTGGATGCCGGCCTGTCCCTCGTAATAGCACTGGCACACGGCACAGTAGAGTGTGGCCCTCCAGCAGAGGAAGCGAGGGGACAGCAGCGGGAGGGACGTCTCCAGACACACACACGCCCACAGCAGGAACTCCAGAGCCTGGGAGAGAGAGGGAGAGAGAGAGGGAGAGGGGGGGGGCAAGAGAGAGGGGGAAGAAATAGAGAAAGAGAGAGAGGAGGATGTGAGAGAGGTGGAGGAGGAGGAGGAGAGAGACAGAGAGGACAAGGAAAGAGTGTGGGAGAGAGAGATTGAGAGAGAGAGAGAGAGAGAGAGAGAGAGAGAGGGAGGGGTGGAGGGTCAGAGAGGACAAGGAGAGAGTGTGAGAGATGAGGAGAGTGACAGACAAACAGGAGGACAAGGAGAGGGCGAGAAAGAAGGAGAGAGGAACAGACAGAGAGAAGGACAAAGAGAGAGAGTGAGAGGAGGAGGAGAGAGAAGGGAAATGAAAGGGGGGGTCAGAGAGGAGGACAAAGAGAGAGTGTGAGAGAGGAGGAAGAGAGAGATAGATAGGACAAGGAGAGAGCAAGAGAGAAAGATGGGAGAAAGAGAGAGAGGGGGACAAGGAGAGAGTGTGAGAGAGGAGGAGGAGAGAGAGAGAGATAGGAGGACAAGGAGAGAGTGAGAGGGAAAGAGGGAAGAAAGAGAGAGGAGGACAAGGAGAGAGTGTGAGAGAGGAGGAGGAGGAGGAGGAGAGAGACAGAGAGGAGGACAAGGAGACAGAAAGAGAGAGAGAAAAGAACAGAGAGGAGGGCAAAGAAAGAGAGTGAGAGAGGAGGATGAGGAGAGAGACAGAGAGAAGGAGGACAAGGATAGAGTGTGATAGAGGAGGAGGAGGGGAGAGAGAAACAGAGAGAGAGAGTTGTATGATCCATTGACTTGATGTAAAGTGCTTTTTCGCATTTGTGTTGGCGTTCGGCCTTCCAAATTCTTTCATTCCACTCGCTATCTAGTGACTCATACAACAGGGCTGTGGTTGAATGACACCGAACCATTGGTGTAAGTTTAACATCCTATCTGTATGCTGCTTGCTACAGTACATTACCGTAATTTCCACCAATCTGTCACACATGTGACACATTAGTTACACATCCACACGGTCAGTTAATCACTAACACAACTGTATCCATAGACGCGCTATCTCACAAAGATACAAGCACACATAAACAAATACCACTTCATGTCATGAACAGAATTGAATTAAATCAAAATGATACCAGAGAGGATTCAAGCGGAGCGGTCAGTATTCCATGATCTTTGATGATACACACACACAAGACTGATCATGTTATGTGTGTAATCAACCCCCGTACCTGTGCAGATCGGCTGACTGTCATGAGGTATCTGCATATGTCATAGATGTACAGGGACCCTAAATGCAATCAGAAATAACACAGTAAATAAACGCTTGCTGTGTACAAAACAAAAACAAGAAGCTATATTTGTCTGCTCTCTGTGTCGCTGCAGTGTCTCACATTGTTATGCTGCATTACTGTGGCTATATGGAGTTAATGATGAAGACTGACTATTCTCATCCAAACCTCTCAACAACACATCTCACATAACCAATTGATTTTGCTGAGATACTTATCAGCAAGGCTCTCCAGTTTGATTGAAATGAAGACCTGTCGCTTGTAGGCTTGGGTTTGGCCCAGCACTTTAGAGAGAGCCAAAGAATCAATCTCTCTTCCTCAAGTGGGCTCATTTTCCATTGATTAATTTATTGCCACTGTGAATTTCAACATTTTTATGGTTTCTTAGCTTTTTTTGTCTTCTGTGACAACTTCTAATGCTATGTGAGAAGGACAACTAGGTGCTACTAGATGCAACTAGATGCAGCTTTCTGTCCACGTTATACATGATGTTTCCTTTAATAGTAGCTTGACATTTATGCTACCCACATAACATTCTATATTACAGCTTACAATGAGAATATATTAGCCTATGTTTGCTATTTAAATATTTTAAATGTGTAAATTCGGAATATGGCTGAGTTTCTAAGTATTCCGTGTTTGTGAGGCTTGAATGGTCAGTGAAAATAAATGTCTATTCCAAGACTGGAATAAGACTGAGACATCTTTGAAAAAAAGCCAGCACATGCTGAAGGAGTAATTGTAGCCTGTGTATATTGTTTCATATTTAACTATTTCCTGAATAAATACAACAAATTCACACAGTACATGTAAATAAAAGACTGCATGAACACATGAATGATTCAAATAAATAAATAAATAAATGAATAACCAAGACTGAGGCACCGTTGTAAACAAGCCAGCATAGGCTCTCCTGTGGGAGCACGGCTTGCATCATTATGCGCAGAAAGCCCAGCACGCGGAGCAGCTTCTGGATGGAGTCCAGGCTGGGTTCTCTGCCCCGGCCTCTCTCCAGGTAGAACATGCACAGACACTGGCCCTGCAGAGCCCGGAACTGGGGGAGACAGACGGTACAAGAACAGGCAGGCAGATGGTGACACAGCCACGGTTCCAGAACCTCATCAGCATGATTAGATTAGACTTCCTGCTCACAGGCACACACGCACGCATACACACACTCACACACACACACAACACACACACACACACACACACACACACACACACACACACACACACACACACTTGCTCTTGTTTAGGCACTGTAGGTAGGAAAGTAAAACTCATTTGTAGATTAGCTAACTTATAATTTCACAGCTGCTGTCAAACAGATGTATCACATCACATACATACCTAAATAAGGTTGTCCTTAAGAGGCCTCCGGTGTGTGTGTGTGTGTGTGTGTGTGTGTGTGTGTGTGTGTGTGTGTGAGAGAGAGAGAGAGAGAGAGAGAGAGAGAGAGAGAGAGAGAGAGAGAGAGAGAGAGAGAGTTAGAGAGAGAGAGAGAGAGAGAGAGAGAGAGAGGGAGGGTGGTTGTGCCTGTGTGTGTGTGTGTGTGTGTCTGTGTGTGTGTGTGAGAGAGAGAGAGAGAGAGAGAGAGAGAGAGAGAGAGAGAGAGAGAGAGAGCACTTGATCTCACTGTAAGTTTGGCTTGGTCGGTATTGAAGCCCTGAGGAAACAACGCGGTCTTCAGGTGGTCGACATCTTTGATGCTGTCTATAGTCACCTCACTGTGCTCACAAAGATACCGTCCGTAGCCCTGCCACTGTGCAAGGTGGTAAAGCTAGGTGAAACAGAGAACAGGATGACTTAGTTAGTTAGGCCGCCAATGCATCCGGTGAACTAACAACTAACGGCTTGTTGACATTTCATATGGTCTGTGAGGACAAAATAGCCTACCTTTTTCGAGAAGAGAAAATCGGCTATTAGAAGAACGTGTTGATCATAATAATAAGCTGGGAGTCGAGGCTTGTACTTGTTCCATATTTCAAAAAGCATCTTTGACCTGTCATTGAACACAATTTACCAACATTAAGCAGGTACATCCTACTCACAATGGTTTTATAGTACATTGAGTTGGTCTGTTAGTCAAGTTGATGAATATAGCCTACATAAATTGGCTACTTTGAAGATCATCACCTTCAACCCTCCCTCACTGGCAGTAACTTATCAAACTAGCCGTAGTTGCACTCACCCCCTCACATAGGTGTTCTGCTGAAACTTCGGAGAGTCTCTTATACGTTTAATACATGATTTAAACTCTTTTATCTCTCCGTCAAAAGCTGATATCACAGGGTTTTTCTTGTCAATTTTCCCGTAATAGGACGCAGGTAGTGGCTCCATTTTTGTAGCTGTATGATGGTAGCTAACAAGCTAGGTTGCTGCAAACCAAACACAACAAACACGCGGCTAGGAAGCGTTGAAGAGTTGTCATAGCAACATAGACACACACGGGGGATTGTGGTTGACAGACATCTTCTATCCAGTAGATGTAGCTGTTGCTCTCCAACTTACAAAAGAACATCCTGCCTTTAAACCTCTGTGATTGACTGTGCTGCATGAGAGGCGAGATTGGTGTGTGATGTTGAAAATGTTCATGTTGCTTTTGTATAGCTTGACATTGCCTGCCCATAATACTCCTTTCATAATTCAATGTCTATTTTTCTTTCCAAACTATGGCTGAACTGCTATGACCCAGAGAAAATTCATACAACCCAGCCTTGAACCAAGAACAGCTTTTTCATATAGACCTAGGCCTAGGTCTAGCCAAGCATCAATTATGCAATAGGTCTATATTAATATTCATAATTAAAGTTATTAACTTGACACAGCAAAAGACATTGATGAACTTGGCATATTCATAGAGAGGAAGAGCTCATTTCTTGATATCGCCATTTGGAGCTTGAGAAGTTAAAGTTAGGCTATATTTTCTCAGCCATAGACTCAATGCTTGAAATGTCACATGGACTCACTTTCCTTGTCCATCAAGAGCTTACTGGCTCAAATTCATTTTTAGAAAAATAAATAAATTAAGAGGAAAATGTCATGAAAAGCTTTTTACACCTCTCTGCGTCTATAGCCGTATGTGTGGGGAGAAATCAATGCCTGCCTTCATCTTGTGTCTATGAGGGCCTAAAGGGCAGCTGCCTCCCCCTGCTGTTGTTTGTGTTTAGTGTTTCACCTTTCTACACCCCTCCCTTCCTCACCCTATCCTACCCCTTTATTGGTAGCCTAACAGCGGTGGTTAAAAGGCTTCACAAAAACTCTACTGCCCTTCCACTTAGGGAGGCTGACCTTAAAACCCCACTCCATTCTCACTGTTGTGCACTTGACAGGTCAATATCTATCATTCATTTCATAGTCCACCCAAGGACTGTGTGTGAAACAAACCATCTGAAAAAGGAAGCTGTTAGAAAAGAGAGGGACCTTGAAGAACAAGAACAAGTCCAAGCAGCAGCAGCAATCTTCAGAGTTTCTGGACTCATGTTCTTTTATATCTAATATCTCTCATTTCTCTTTGTAGGTCACAGGTAGCCTGGCGAATGCCAAACTAAAATCACAAGTGATATTTAGTCTGGGGACCTACCTATTGCATTTCTCGTAGCGGAAGCATCGTTTACAATTGTCCATAGCCGTTTATTGGGCGCTACGAATGTCTATCATAGCGTCTGTAGATACCTCGGAGCCAATACCAGAGCCACCACGTGACGTAAAATGCAATCGAGGGCCGTACAAATCCCTTTTTGTTCTGCGATTGGATACCGAAAGCAGGCGAGAAAAACGGCCATGGTCACCATGCTCCTCTGCAGAGTGAAATGAAATAAGCGGGCAAAGGAGCATGGGAATTCCCAGGCTAGGTCACAGGCTGAAGTTGTTTTCTAGGCTATAGCAGACCTATCTCTTTTGTTATTAGTGCATTGCCCGTGGAAACAATGTTTTCCCAGAAATATGTAGACACACTGTGCAGATTGTTTTTTTCCTCCATTCAAGGACTGTGTGTGAACCAAACCATCTGAAAAAGGAAGCCGTTAAAGAGAGGGACCTTGAAGAACAAGTCCAAGCAGCAGCACTCTTCCGAGTTTCTGGACTCATGTTCTTTTAGCCAATATCTTGTGTCTTTTATTTCTCTTTGTGCTGTAGGTCACAGACTGAAGTTGTTTTCTAGCAGACCTTTCTCTTTTGTTAAAATGAACCAACCTCTCAGCGTTCCATTTTAACAAAATTATAGAAAGCCTGTTTGAGTTGTTCTAATCTAAA
>JAODXP020002232.1:0-27776 GCA_027497455.2 Sardinella longiceps | reverse complement strand
AACAAGCGCAATAGCACAATTGCACAGCAATAATGTGATGGATCTGTGCCATGCCTGTCACAAAGTTGTTTTCAGATTTGATTTGTCTTAATTCATTAGAATCTCTATCACTGTTTCTTTTCCACTTACTACATTACATGATATTTATTTATTTTAAACAAATGACTTAAATCATTGTCTTAGGTCTAAGGGTTTTATGACTTTCTTTGATACTGTTTTTATTTCTAATGTTTTGTTATTTCCGATTCTTCATTCTATACACACTGAATTGCTTTTAAAAAAAAAAATCACTTATGTGCAGTCTGCAGTCATTCATTAATTCTTTTTTTATTTGAATTAGTGTATGTATCCCATGTTTTGATAGAGTAAAAACACAACCCAACCCAACAATGTTTAAAAATTACTCAATATAATCAAGTATTTATGCAATTAAGGTGTTGGTTAGGTTAGTCAGTGGCTTATCAAAACCAATCTGGTTGGTGTAAAGATTATGGGAGCGTGTCTACATGTATGTTCTAGGGACTTATTATAGCTTTGAAGGATGTAGGCGCTGAGCACATGCAGAGTGCCCATGCGTGCACATGCAGAGTGCGCCGGAAATTTTCGGCTAAGGAGAAATCCAGTGTGAGCCAAACCATAGCCCTGTGTTTTGAGGTTGTGTTCGTAGGTGAAGAACATCAATAATTCATGAGTCCCCAATACTGAATGCTGAATTGGGCTGAGTGACTTGGGCCCAGTCCCATTTCTATCACTTTACTATCACTTCCCCTCGATTTTGGCCCTAACACAAGGTTTGCGCGTTCATGTGTAAGCGTAGGGTGCCCCAATACTTTCGGGACCGAGGGATAGTGGCTTTCAGCCCTTCAAATCGCCCCTTCAAACGGAGGGAGGTTGGGTGCAGACTTCGAACGAAGTGAAGTTGAAGTGAAGATGAAATTACCCACGATTCTTTGCGAACTGCGTGTCGTTACCCGATCTGTGTCCGACTGCCCGAGCTGTGTCCCGTTCTCTCAGCTCTGGATAAGAACTTCAAAAATATTGCTACTATTGCAATTAAGCATGTATATATATTTTTAATTTTGGGGTATCTTAGTTTGATGTAAATTCAGTTTAATTCTGCACTGGTGTGTTAAAACATGACTATTAGAAAGATCGATATTTTTCAAAGTGCGCAAATCTTTCACCAGAATTACCAGAGCCTCTCATGTGGGTGATAATTGTCGACGACGGCTTTTGAAAAGTTTACCCCGGTTAAGAGCCTTTATCCGTTCAGTCTTAACGATAGACGCATGAAACAGGTGAAGACGTTTTTATGCAAAGTGCTGTCCCATTATGTCCCATAATAAATTTTATTAAGGGAAGATCTGCACTTCTCACTACACAATTGAGGGGTGTCTCATCTTGGAGGGAACTCGAAAACGAGTGCTAGTGTTAGGGAATAGAAATGGGATTGGGCCTTACTTTTAGTTTAATTTTTCTCAGCCTCATTAGCCTGGCGAATGCCAAACTAAAATCATAAGTGATATTTAGTCTGGGGACCTACCTATTGCATTTCTCGTAGCGGAAGCATCGTTTACAATTGTCCATTGGTTTATTGGGCGCTACGAATGTCTATCATAGCGTCTGTACATACCTCGGAGCCAATACCAGAGCCACCACGTGACGTAAAATGCAATCGAGGGCCGTACCAAACCCTTTTTTGTTCTGCGATTGGATACCGAAAGCAAGCGAGAAAAACGGCCATGGTCACCATGCTGCTCTGCAGAGTGAAATGAAATAAGCGCTCAAAGGAGCATGGGAATTCCCAGGCTACAGCCTCATTTGAAGTCATGCTAATGTTGACTAAATTGGCCTATCTTAAAATATGTGTTAGAGTCATGCTAATGTTGACTAATTGGCCTATCTTAAAATATGTGTTAATCTCTTACTTAAAAAAATAAAGATGTGGTGAAAGAATAATGTATACAATAGCCCTGACACATTGCATTGCAGGAAGAGGTGCAGACATGGGGCCACTATTTTAATACCATTGGAAAGCTGAGAACTGATTTAGGATCTGGTGTTCAAATAGTGTGTATGTCACAAAAACTGTGAGTAATCTAACTAAGAGTAATGAATATAATTTCCATATCACTTAAAGGAGAAGTTCACTTTTTATGTTTAGCCCCTTTTCTGGGGTGTCTATAGATGAAATAAAATCAACACCAAAATTTTGAGGATTGCTCCTGTCTCTTAGCCTAGAAATCTAGATCCCCCCTAGCGGCAGGAAATTTAATTTTCTGTCAGGGTAGTCTAGCGTAACCTCACTCACGTCAGATGCAGCTGCATCTGAGAGTGAGGTTAAGTCTAGCCAGCCAAAGCCTTCAAAATACAATATGTACCGGGCCAATCAAATCGTCCTGAGGGGCGGGACAAATGACGAAAGAGATGCAGATCTCAGGCTTCGTTACGCTGAAGCAAAGTGAGTGGAAATTTGTGGAATGGTACCAATACATTTGGTTGTTATTGTTTTATGGAGTTATTGAGAGTTTTTTGGATGTATCCTTGATATTCCCCTGGTTGTCATCATTTCAAGCCTAATGGTGTAAGTTACAACTAAGATTACACTGGGTTTTATCTGGGTCCCAACATGGCAAAATATTCTGGACCCATCTGGGTCCCAGCCATACATTCTAAATGGGCTCTACATTTGTACCATGTGGGTTGAAATATGGAGTTTAGGTGGGATTGTCCTCGGGTTCCAAGGTGGCCCCATGTCATTTGCCAACATAGGTTCCATATAGGATTACACTGGATTTTATCTGGGTCCCAACATGGCAAAATATTCTGGACCCATCTGGGTCCCAGCCATACATTCTAACTGGGTTCTACATGGGTACCATGTGGGTTGAAATATTGAGTTTATGCCATCTTGGATGTAGAAAGCCTCTTTTGGATACCGCACATCTTCAGGTTCATCCTACATCATGACATGTAGCATCGCAGCCTTGTTTGTTTTGTTAACTCATTGACTGCCAATGACGTCTTTAGATGGGGCGGGCTGCAGAAAGACCTAGGGAACCTTGTCTGTAAATATCAGAATTCTCAGTCGAAAATTGTTGTTCCAAATTGATCCTGAGGGTGGCAGTGTGTCACTTTGGATGTGAGATGAGCATAGATTCATAGGTATAGCCAAGGGAGAAGTAGAGAAAGCTAATGACATATGCTGCTAGCAAAGTGCAGCATAAATCTGAGAAGTTTAGGCAGTTCACACTCGATCAGAGTATGAGTCACTGCCATAGTAGTTCGAGAGGTGTTCCGATCGAGGGAGATGGAGGAGATCAACCTTGGGCAAACGGAAATAGCAGTTGTGACCTGTTTCACTGCCCAGCTAGCTCACAGTTCCGGTGTTCCATGTTGGATGGTTTTCCTGTTGACTGGCGATGTTTGCCTAATTCCACTTAATATGCATAAGGTCCTGCCCATGGAAATTCAAATGGGCGGTCGTGGCAAACCGCTCATTTTCACGATACACATTTCAAGGGAAAAAAAACGCAATAAAGATCTTTCCAAAAGTTTGGCTTACTGTCTAACCTTCCTGTCCTCTAACATTATACAAAATAAGTCGTAATCTGCTATGTTAGCAGAAAAACACGACGATAGATAATATCGCTTTCAGTCGTGATCGAAACCATGATCACAAGAGCAAGAATGAAAACTTTTTCCTTGGCCTTATACGCATCCTACTACGCCACTAAAGATTTCCATTGAGTGAACATAAAATTATAAATCATTTTAATTAGAGCCTAGGCCATATGGTGTCCATGTCAATTTGGTGCTATCACAAGTTAACATAATCACAAGCTCAGCGAGTTTGATACAGAAATATGGGTCATTATCATCGATGCAATGACAATCAAAAGGGATCACGCTTCAAACGCATCAAGTTTTGCAGCATGCAGTTAACATACGAAATAACATAGCCTACGAAATCCTGTTTCCGATAAAACCAGACTTATGAAATTACATTCTCAGCTTGGGTTCTTTATGCATTGAGCTCCAAATAGCCTGTGTCAAAATTTGTTAGGGGCGATTGTATTATCATCATGAGTGGCGTAAAGGGATAGGTCAGTATCTTTTAGAAATGTTTAGAACATTTTTGCGGCCAAGGTTCGAGTTGCATAGTAATTTCATTCATTTTCTCTAGTTAGTAAGTTTTATAAACGCAGGTTGTGGTGAGGAGAGTGTGTAGGCCACAATGCTGATGCCATTTGGACTGTAGGATTGTTTACTGGTATCAAACTCGCTGTGCTTGTTTATGTTAACTTGTGATAGCACCAGTTGACATGGGTGTAGCCTATTTACCTCTAATATTAACCTGTGACAATAGGCCCTAATTAAGTCAAATATCTGTGCAGCAGCGGTATTAAGACAAGCCTGGTGGCGTAACAGGATAGCATGGACTATTTCTGAAGTTTACTCTTTGCTCCCGTGATCATGGTTTCGATCACGGCTGAAAACGATATTATCTATCGTCGTGTTTTTCTGCTAACATAGCAGATTACGACTTATTTTGTATTATGTTAGAGGACAGGAAGGTTAGACAGTAAGCCAAACTTTTGGAAAGATCTTTATTGCGGTTTGCGGAAATGTGTATCATGAAAATGAGGGGTTTGCCACGACCGGCCATTTGAATTTCCATGGGCAGGACCTTATGCATATTAAGTGGAATTATGCAAACATCGCCAGTCAACAGGAAAACCATCCAACATGGAACACCGGGTCAGGTAAGAATTTGCGAGCCAGATGTTGATCACTGAGTTATCGCTGTCACAGCCTGTAATAGCATATATTTACCTTGTTACAACAATGTCTATTTTATTACCAAAAGCCCCCTGTTGCTGTTGTTTTTGTGGTCTTATCAAAGGAAGACATTTTCCCGATGTTTGACGTGCTAATAGACCGAAAAATATGCGCATCCAAGACACTATTGTTGCCTAACTAAACGCTCATTTTCTCCCTTTTTTTGTCAAAAACGGGAGTTTTTGGAGAAAGTAGCTTATGTTCGCCTGCTGATTTCTAAGCAATGGAAAGGGGTAGAAACGAACTTTTTTTCTGGTGAAAGAAGAGAGTCTGCTCTTTCTTGTGGTAGTTTCACTGTTTATGTAGTCATAACACATAATATTCTGTGGCTCTTTAAAAATAAGTCAAAACTCTCCAAAACCTCTGGCAGTCTCTATTCTGAAAACGGCTGGCAGTCAGTGAGTTAAAGTATCCATCAGCTGTGCCTAGTCTGGGAGGCACGGGGAAGAGAGAGTACCGCATGAGCTCATCAAGGTCTAGAGGTTCTATCTTTTGGGACTTTCACTCTCTTTGGGAAGTTCACTCTGTTCACAGTACTGCACATACCTGCAAAGAGCAACAGTTGAATAACACTGTTTGTAAACTCTGTATGTCAAATATGGCAACATAATGTTATCAGTAAGCAGAGGCGGACAAAGTACCCAGTTTCTGTACTCAAGTGAAAGTATAGATACACCAGGACAAAAATTACTCCACTGCAAGTGAAAGTTGCCAGTCAAATGTTCACTTAAGTGAAAGTACAGAAGTACTTGCTTTTAAAGATACTTAAGTACAAAGTATTTCTATATTAATGTGTTATTTACTATCTATTTTGTCAATGATCCGGGTCCACAGACTTACATGTAAGATGAAATTAAATGGAAGGCCATCTTGTTGGAAGGAAAAAGAGCATGAATTGTGTTACAAAATTTTTTTGCACTTTGTCCTAGTGATTGTTTTAGTGAGACAATTTTTCTGTAAAATGGTTGTAGCGAAGGGAAAGAACAGTGCCCCCACCCGGTCTTGGACTCGGGTCTCCAGGGTACTAAATGTGCAACTTGACCACAACGCCAAAGAGCCAGGCTCATTGGTACGGCAGTCAGAGCGCATACTCAATTGACCTATGGCTAAACCACGCCCCCGAACGCGATGAGCCAATCACAGTGCGCATAGTTCCCAATACACTCGGACATTCTCTGCTTGCACGTCCATTGAAATACATTGCAGTTGGCCAGTTTTTGTTCGGTTTTATATGTTTTTTCACGGTATGTTAAGTTTTAAATGGTCAAACGGTATGCAAGGGCCAAGAACAACTCAGACACTAGGTATTCTGAGAGGCTGGGCGACAGGGTGTGTTTTTTGCCTTTTCCCAAGCCTCATCTAAACCGAGATAAGGGTCTGCTTTGGATAAAGTTATGCAGCAGACAGACCACAACATTAACTGAACGTGAACAAAATTAACAAGGATGTCTACATCTGTTCTAAGGCAAGTCAACATCCTATTTGAGCCAACATATTGTCACTTTGCTGGAAAGAAACAGAAAGTTATTTTAACGTCCCTAACGTTAACCACAACCTCAACATCAACATCAACGTTAACTAACGTTAACGTTAGCGAGAGTTAGCTAGCGCTAGCCAACGTCTCTGCCCAACTTTATCTCCTAGCTGCGTTGTTCATCATGTAACTTTATTTGCTGGGAGTTCATTGGTCTCTTATACTCTAGTTTTAGTACCGTGGTTGTCCAAAGGGCTCTTGTTAAACTAATATCTTGTCCGAAATGGTGATGGCAACGAGATAAGGTTTATCATTTTTACACTGGGACCCTTACATTGTTGCATGTAACTTAAGCTTTTCATCGACTTGTTCAATGACAAAATTATTAATATAATCCTCCAGTGCATAATTAAAGCCCTTTTGATGACTTCGAGATGATAAATTATCTTTCTGTCTCCAAAAGCCATCAGTTACCTCCAGAGAAATCTCTGACTGTAACACTTGACATAGCGCCTGTCACCCTAATGTCCGATTGTTTGTCCGAGTGAGTGGAGGGGGCGTGGCTTAGCCATAGGTCAATTGTAGTGACGGTACTCCGTCACACTGCCTTTCCCTTCGGGAAGCACAGCCATGCGCTTCACGCACACTAGCGTCCGTCACGCATCCGGTACTCACGTCACAATGGTTCTGACCAATTTCAAGTTTCTTTGTCAATCAACACTTAAAAAAAGAAAAATTCCGGGTCCTATCCGTTAGACTTGTAAACAACAGGCTTCCGGTGGCGCGGTGCGGCTGCGACACGGGCACGAGAGTTGTTTGCTTGAGAGTTTGTTGTTTTATGTCCGTCTGTCCGTAAAGTTCGTTTAAGTTATGTTTACGTCTGGCAATGCATTGGGGAGGAAGATGTTGGGAATCATGTTGACGATTATCCTGATCATGGCTATTGTTTGTTCGGAATGCGCCGGCAACATTTCTCCGGGAGGGAGCGATCAACTGTTACGGGCCTACGGGAGAGAGTGGCTACTATCCCTCAGGGCTGAAGCCAGGCCAGAGCCAGGCCTGCTGGAGCAAGTGCCGGTGGAACTACTGCGGCAACGAGCGACCAAGAGAGCGCGCAAACGGGGCAGGCGAGGCGGCATCAGGCACCGTCTTAAGCGGAGACGGGGGAAGTTACCACTTCCTTCTATTATTTTCAGCAACGTCCGATCGCTAAGGAATAAGATGGATGAGCTTCGACTGCACACAAGATTCTGCCATGAATATCGTGAGACATGTCTTATGGTCTTCACGGAGACCTGGCTCCAGGAGGACTTTCCTGATCAGCTGGCACAGGTACAGGGGTTTTCAATGGTCAGAATGGACAGAGACGGTAATTCAGGGAAATCGAGGGGCGGCGGGGTCTGTGTTTACATTAAAGACTCTTGGTGTACGAATTATACCATAAAGGACAAAGCCTGTACTCCAGACGTAGAGATGTTATGCTTAAGCCTGAGACCTTTTTACCTACCCAGGGAATATGGGAATATTTTTGTTTGCGTAGCGTATGTCCCTCCGAGTGGGAACGCATCAAAAGCAGCTTCATTGATCGCGGACTGTGTTCATCAACAACTCTTGAATAAACCCGACGCACCTATGTTTGTGCTAGGAGATTTTAACCATTGTAACCTGAACAGTACACTCCCTGGGTTCCAGCAATACGTAACAGGTGGCACTCGGCAAAAGCGTATCTTGGACAGATGTTACGGTAACATCGAGAACGCATATACGGCAAAGATTAGACCCCCCCTCTCAAATTCCGACCATAACACTATTCACCTAATCCCCATCTACAAGTCAGCACTAAAAAGAAGTAAACCTATCACTAAGACTGTAAGCGTGTGGGATGACAGGTATAAAGAGGAACTGAGCGGCTGCTTTCTAGCAACGGATTGGGACGTCTTTTACCAGGACAGTGATCTGGACAATACGGCAGAGGCAATATCTGCCTATATAAAGTTTTGTGTCGACACCGTCGTTCCAAAAAAGGACATAAAGATTTATCCCAATAATAAAAAGTACATTACACCGGATATCAAGAGCTGCATCAGAAGGAAAAAACATGCATTTCGTAATGGGGATACCATGGAACTGAAAGCGGCCCAATCGGAACTAAACGTAAAATTAAGGGAGGCTAAGGAGCAACATAGACTACGGGTCCAGGGAGAATTTGCTAATATGGACGCTAAAAAAATGTGGGATTGTGTGAAAGAGATTACTAACTTGAAGAATGGGAAAAGGGAATTGTATGTTTGCAATGAAGTGGAGAGGGCTAATGACCTTAATTTATTTTACACACGTTTTGAGACTGTCAATGATGACGTTGACGATGGGAGTGACTTAGTCACTATCTGTGAGCAGGACAAAATAATAATTGACCCTAGTTTAGTTAGAAGGGCTTTCAGAGCACTAAATCAGAAGAAGGCTAGTGGTCCAGATGGGCTTTCCCCATTCATCTTGCGTGAATTTGCATCTGAGCTTACACCAGCTTGGTGTCCGCTATTTCAGTTAACGGTAGATACACACACGATCCCAGCTCAGTGGAAAAGGGCCATTATAATCCCAATCCCAAAAAAGCCTTGCCCAAAGGAGAACAATGATTACAGGCCCGTTGCATTGACTTCAGTAGTGATGAAGTCATTGGAGCGGATCATGATAGGTCTGTTAAACCGGCAAATTCAGCATCTCCGGGACCCCTACCAATTTGCTTATAGTGACGGTAGGAGTACCGGTGATGCCCTATGTACTTTGTCACACCTTCTTTTAAAGCACCTAGATAACTCTAAGGCATATGCGCGTCTGCTATTCATGGATTTTAGTTCAGCTTTTAATACTATTCTGCCCTTATCTCTTTTAAGTAAAATGCAACATTTGGAGGTTAACTCATATGTGATCAGATGGTATCAGGCGTTCTTAAAGGACAGAACACAACAGGTCAGAGTTAATTCCACACTCTCTGACACCCTGACCATTAATACAGGTGTACCCCAAGGCTGTGTAAGCTCTCTTCTACTCTTTACATTATACACAAATGACTGCAGGAACCATAATTTAAACAATTACTTTATTAAATTCTCAGATGACACAGTTATTTTGAGTTTACTCACCCCAGACTCAGACATAAGGCTCTATCAGTCTGAGATAGATGGGGTGGTACAGTGGTGTGAGGCAAACAACCTTGTTCTGAATGTAGGTAAGACTAAGGAGATGGTTGTGGACCCTAGAGCCATTGGCAATCATAGCCCTATTCTGATTAATGGAGAGATGGTGGAGCAAGTAACATCTTACAAATATCTAGGAATCTTCCTTGACACTCAGCTGAAGTGGGCTCAGCATATGGAATTTCTGTGTGCTAGGATTAGTCAACGTCTACATTTTCTGCGGAGACTGAGGATCTTTGGGGTGGATAAGCACATAATGCTATCTTTCTATAGGGCATCCATTGAATCCATCATCCGCTATGGTATTATGGTCTGGTTTGGGAATTTGACTGTTAAACTGAAGGCACAATTGCAGGCCCTTGTAAAAAGGGCTGGGAAAATTATGGGGACAACACCGCCTGTCTCACTCCAAGACATATTTGAGGACACAGTGAGAAAGCAAGGCCTCAAAATAGTTGGTGATGTGAATCACATCCTGCATGAGGAGTATGCATTGATGCCCTCAGGTAGAAGATACAGGGTCTTAAACTGCAAAACAAACAGATATAAATGTTCTACTGTTCCCTTATCTATTAAACTGCTTAACAGTAGGTAAGGGTGAGTTGGGTAGATTCTTTTGAGGAACAATCAGGCTGGGTAGGAGTGAGGATGTGTGTGTGAGTGAGTGGGTGTGTGTGTGGATGGAGGGATGTGCAATATTAGATGTGTTTGTGTGTGTGGGTGTGTGTGTGTATGTGTGGCGAGGAGGATGGTCTTGTGAAATGTGACGTGAATGTGTATGGATGATTAGGAGGGTTATGTGCAATATTAAGGGTTGTGTGCAATATATGAGAATAAGTGCAATTTTAAGGGCAGTGTGCAACGAATGAGAGAGTATGTGCAATCTTTTAAGGGACTGTGTGCAATACTATGTTGGTGCAATATCATGGGTCAGCGTGCAATATAAGTGTATGTTGAACATATGCAATGCATTTCTGTACTGGCCAACTTGGTGGCCTGGTTGACGGCAACTGTGTGACTGTGTGTGGGCATTGGCCCATAAGTGTTATATGTATTAGAGCTGGAAATATTTGCCCGACAGGACCTGCCGGGTTCGGGGTCTAATTTCAATATTCCAAGCGGGCCCAGCTCGGGCTCGGGCTGAAAGCCGATGCGCGGCAAATAGGCCTATGCGATCACATGATACGCCTAACGTTCGATCTACAGGCATGCGTTAGTAGATGCAAAATGGATGTAGAAGAAGTTAAACGGAGATTAGCCCTTGGCGAATTCATGTTGGTCGAGCCAGTAAATGCGAGGTCGGAGGTGTGGAAACATTTTGAGCACGTTCACAATGAGAAAAACGAGGCAGTGGGGTATGTCAAATGCAAGAAGTGCGACGTGATGTTAAAGTATGACAGCAAGACAACTGGTAATTCTTCCCTAAACAGGCATGTTGAGCGAAGCTGTAAACGTGCTGATCAAAGCCAAACGTCTATATCTATGTTTGTAACAGCACCAAAGGCCATACCTGCAAAAGTCAAGCAAACAGTCACCGACAAGTGTGTCAGCTTTTGCTGCAAGGACATTAGGCCTTTTAATGCCGTCAATGGAGAGGGGTTCACCGAGTTGGCCCAAGAGTTGATTTATGTTGGGGCTGCATTCGGGAGGGTGCCTGTAGGTTCCGTTATCCCCACACACAAGACGATTGCGAGCCGGTGCATTGACATGGCAGAGGAAAAGAGGGATGCATTGGTGCAGACGCTTAATCATGTGCTGCAAAATTCCACCGTAGCAATGACCACAGACATGTGGACAGATGATTATCGCAAGATCAGTTACTTGACTATCACATGCCACTTCATAAACAACGAGATGGAGCTGGTGAATAAAACACTGACGACTGCGATGTTCCCTATCGAGGAGGCAAAGACAGGAGAGAATATCAGACGGGAGATACTCAGACTGCTGGTGACAAAGTTTGGCGTTCATGCATCTGCTCTCAACAAAATTGTCTGGGTAACTGATGAGGGCGCAAACATTAAACTTGCTCTGCGGCCATATCAGCGATTGGACTGCATCGACCACCTACTCAATACAGTTCTTCGTCATGGTCTTGATATCACTGCGCTGTCAACCCTCGACAGCGCTCCCGACATAGCAGGCACTATTACTGCTGCTAAAGCATTGGTTAGGTACATCAAACAGTCAGGCTTGGCTGCACAATTGACAACGACGTTGCTACAAATGGGTGATACTCATTTCAGCACGGTGTACCTCACCCTAACATCTATCCGAGCCACGTATCAGGAGCTCCTCGAGAAGTTGGAGGAACGCGGTGAGAGAGCGCGCCTGGACCAAATCGCACCGGACACACTGGGCTTTTTGATAGACTTTTTAAGGCCATTCTACGAAGCACAGCGAGAGCTTGAGGGAGACAAATACCCGACACTAAATCGTGTGTGCCTCTGGGTCGAAAAAATTAAGCGCCACTGTCAACCAAATGCCCTTGACTCCCCACAGCAAGCTGTCGTGCGTAAAAGACACGAAGACTGGCTGGCACGGAAAGTGATCATACAGGACCTGCACAAGATCGCAACGTTCCTCTGGCCAAAATTCAATCAGATGAGAATGATGACACCCACAGAAAGGAATGCCCTGTATGCACATGTCCGCACTCTTCTACGTGCCACTGCTGAAGACCCAGATGTGGAACTACCCCAGGTCGAAGCCCCCCTTCCAGCAAAAAGAGCACACTTTTCCGAATGGGAAAATGTACAGCAACCTGGATGGGAAGATGACGAGGTCACTCGATACATAGAGACGGCTGTGATGGAAAACGAAGAGGATGTTCTCGAGTGGTGGAAGATCAATAAGACATCTTTCCCCAAACTTGCGAAGTTGGCGAGATCAGTGCTGTGCATCCCTGCCAGTAGCAGCAGCAGCGAGAGAGTCTTCAGCGCTGCTGGACGCACCATCAGCCAGCGCAGAACAGCGCTGAAGCCATCCACAGTGGATTCCATAATCTTCCTCCACAAAAACATGTAGCCTAGCTGGTGAGTAAACGTTTTATTTAAAACTATAGCTAAATATTATGTAACAATTGGAACATTTTCATAGTTGATGGACTAATGTTGGCATTACTTTATTAATAATTATTATTATTATTATTATTTTATTCATTTTCAGCTGCTGACGGTGGCGTTGGAAGGGGGAAGAGCGGCAAAGCTAAGCCAACATTTTCTTAGTAGGCCTATTTTATGGCCTAGGCTGTAGTTATACAATCCATTTTAATTTAAAACTGATTTGAATTTGATTTTATTACAATGGCTAATTTCTATGCCTATTACAGTGGATGTTCTTCATTTATAATTTGGCGATTGTGGCCGATTAGGCCTAATCAAGGGCACGTTTTTTTATTTACCTCACGTGGGTCATGTTTACAAAATACCGCTGTTTTTTGGTTATTGTTGCTGTTCTTATTTTTCTTTTAACTTTGGGCAGATCATTTATTTTAGCCTTGAAGTTCTTGAACTTCAGACATCTGTAGGCTAACTAATCTGAATAAAAAACGTAGAAATGTTCAGCAAAAATGACTCATTGTTGACTGCTTTGATATGCGCACAATTGAAAAATGTCGGGTTGCAAACGGGTTCGGGCTCTATGAAGCTGTCAATCATACGGGCCGGGGCGGGCTCGGGTGGAGTTCTCTCGGGCTGGGGCCGGTTCGGGTCTTAGTTTTAAGGCCCGTTTCAAGCTCTAATATGTATATATGTTACTGGGTGTGTAACCCCTACCTCTCGACTGCCCAAGACGAATCTCTCTTCTGAGACAATAAAGGCTAATCTAATCTAATTGTGGTTTTGAAGCTCAGAAAAATCTCTTATGGGTTTATTCCCATTTTAGTGATTAGATTTAGTGATTTGTTTAACATGTAGGTCTAGATAATAATAAAAAAAAGAAATGTAAGGTGAACAGCACAAAGAATTTCAGCATTATCTACCAGTGCCATCATGAGTTTGTATCCATTGGTTGACAAAGTTAAGACAACATAACAGTATGATACACAGTATAATAGTATATAATATAATTATAAAGTCTCAATGTAACTAGTGCTTCATGCCCAATTCCAAATGTAGTGGAGTCAAAAGTACAATATTTGTCTTCAAAATGTAGTGAAGTGAAAGTCACAAGTTTCCAAGAAAAAATATACTTAAGTGAAGTACAGATACTTGAAAATCATACTTAAGTATGATTGAGTAATTGAGTACATTTACTTAAGTATTGTCCGCCTCTGTCAGTAAGGAGTATGGGTTCTCATACCTTCCCCCCTGGGAGCCAGTGAGCTTGACGGTCTTGTTTGAGGCATCCCAGGTCTTGAGCTTCTTCCTCTTGATTGGCTCAAAAAACATCTCCTCAGAAGAGCCCTTTACCAAACGTTCTTGGATGAAAGCATGCTTGGACTTCTTACCAACTGCTTCAGCACATAGGACATCACATTCTACCTCAGAGGAAACAGAGGCACCAAATGCAAGGTTATAGAGGTGGTCCTTGTCAACCAAGGAGAAAGGATTGGTGAAGTTCTGAATGGCTGAAAGAGTCCTCTGAACTGCCTCCTCTGATTTCTTGACTTCCGCTCTCTCAAGATCTCAATGTTTTCCAGAATTCTGTGCTGTCAGGGTCAGCCAGAAGGTCACGCATCTCCAGCATCTTTTCAAAGTTCTGAGCCATAGTTGATGTTGTGCGACACCATCGCTGGTAGGCACCAAACATGGAGAAAAGACCTGTGAACCCACCTGACATTGTATTTATATTTTCAGTAACGTAAGTAGTTTGCTGCGAAACAAAAGAGTAATAGCTCATTTATGTAGCTTACCTGCAGAATTTGTCTTGTCCACCACACAGAGTGAACCAGCGATGAGTGAACGTGCCACTGCAATGCCACCTTTCTTCAACAGCTCCTTGGCACCGGGAAGGGACCGATATTTGTTAGAAACAAATCCAGCCATACCAACTGCCTGTAGAGAAGG
Source organism: Sardinella longiceps (assembly GCA_027497455.2). Taxonomy (NCBI): domain Eukaryota; kingdom Metazoa; phylum Chordata; class Actinopteri; order Clupeiformes; family Clupeidae; genus Sardinella; species Sardinella longiceps. Next base: position 13,254 of record JAODXP020002232.1, on the reverse strand, counting down.
GGTAGAATATTATTAAAGGTATAATCCGGAGTGAATCAACACGTAGCCTTGCTGTTTTATACTGCTAAGCGCTACTGAAAGCCACTTCAATGATCAAATTTTGTGCATCGTAGACCAAGTTTGCAAAACAGCAGCTAACACAAACTGAATGAGGCATGTCAAAAACGAGACCTAATCGTTTTGCTTTCGTTTTGCAATGCCCCATTCTGTTACTGTTAGCTGCCATTTCGCTATCTCAGTCTGCGTTGCATGAAATTGAGTGATTGCGGTGGCTATCAGCAGCGTTTTGCACTATTGACCCTTCCCAGCCACGTGACTTTCGTGACATTTTGGATATGTAGTGGACTGTGCAATGGACGAGAAAACGAATATGAAAAACAAAAAAGGTCTAAAATAAAATGCAGAAAACACCTTCACTGTCCCGCAATGTAGAGCATTTACAGGGTGAGCAGAGGGAGAGGTGGAAAAGTTGAGATTAGCAGGCATAGAGAATGACGATTACCTGCTTCCGTCAGGATTGTTCACCGACATTTGGAAGTTCACGGCTAACCCGACATCATCCCTCATGACCTGCACCAGTATTTCATTAACAATCAATCGCCATTCAGAGATCTGTACCAGTTTGTCATTAACAGTCCATCGCCTTGCACCGGTAGTGATCTGAAAGCTTTTAAGAGTTTCGATGCCTACAAGTATTTTGTGTCAGGCTGGGTCATATGTGTAGCCTACATCAGTGGATCGTCCCTGGAGCCGGTGGTCGCCAACTAAGCTAAGGTTTGTTTACATTTTCATTTAACGTCGGCCATCAGGATCAGGATAAACAAAATGTTATGAACTGTCAGTGTCTGCTTAATCTGTTGAGAAATGGTCCCGGTCATAAATGTGCAGCTACCAGAACCAAGCACTGTAATGTTATTATTGAAGGATCGGTGTCTGTAGTGTTAGTAGGCTACTGTACAGGGGTCGGGAACGTGGGGCTTGTGAGCCACTAGTGGCCGTCCGAACTGCATGTGCACACTGAAACAAGTTAGTTTAGCACTAACAACTTAACCATGTTCAATTCCACTTATGCATGTGAGAAAGCCTACTATTCAGTTTAGACGAAAGCTCATTTAGTCCACTTGTGTTTGTTTTCGAAAGCTTTACTCGCTTGTTCGTCGTTGTTAGCCGTGGTAGACTACTGGAAATCCATGTCCAAAATGGTGCTTACCTTTGCGCTGATGTCACGTGGGATGGGTCAATAAAACAGAAGGGCTACATGTTGATTCACTCCGGATTTTTCCATTCATGGCTCATTACCATCACTACACATAATGACATTGTGTGCTAGTTTACTCATCATTCTGCATGTCTCATGTGTCTGTCTGAAATGTGAATTAACTTGAGTAATTTGGCTCATCGTATGCAAAGAATAGGTCTGCCATGTCTCCGTTGCATTTATGGAATAGGGCCAAGTTGAGGACTCCAACATTAGGATTAGGCGTGTATGATCGATGACATTGAGCCATAATGTGGCAGTCTTATCAAGATGGCCAGCGTGCACCTTGTTTTCATATGCCTCCTGTTTCTTGAGGAAATCGAACGTGGAGGCATCCTTTGATGCAAGATCAAGGTTTTCACGACTACAGGTTTGGACTAGATCAGTGGTTCTCAAAGTGTGGTCCGGGGACCACTGGTGGTCCGCGACCAAGCTCAAGTGGTCCGCGAGGGGATTTGCAAAAATCATACACGTGAATTTAGTCTGTGTCTAACATTATTTGAAGATTAAAGATGAGTGGTTCACTGAATACTATACGGCAGGCCTATAATTTATATTATATAGGCCGTCTTAATATTGAGGTGCCCAAAAGTGCGTATGAAAGCTCGCTGCTTTAGTTAAAAGGGTAGCGATAAAGGGTTCACTTGGAGAAGGGGCCGAGGGGTGGTGGTCCCTGAAAAATGATTTTGGGCAAAGTGGTCCTCAGCCTGAAAAAGTTTGAGAAACACTGGACTAGATCGAAGAGGGCTTTGGAATTGGGGACCTCCATGTCCTGCTCTTCTATGAATCTCTCAAGTAATAGTCGTTCTTTTGCTTCACTCATGGTTTTGAGATCGAACAGTGCTTTGCTATATGCCTTCCCCTTTAAGACACCATCCAGATAGCCACTAGTGACTAGCTTTGCCCCAATAAGGATTTCAGCATAGCCTGAGCCCTTATATTTGTGTCCTGTCACCATGCCAATGTAGTTCATGGTAGTATGGAAGGGTCCTAGAGTGATTACATGCTTTTTGTATTCATCTGGGAATTTCTAAATTAGAGGCAAATCCTTCATGCAACCTCCAAGGTCAAACGTGTTGAGGACATACTCTTGACCAACCTCCATGGCCTCTTCAGACCATTTCAGCAGCTCCCTCATTACTGAGTACTCAGTGAAAGGCTGGTGGATTGAGGTGAAGTAGTCACTGGTAAAGTAGTAACTGGTTAGCAACTATGCTTTTGGGAAACGGAAGATCAGCTTCTTAGGACAGCTGCTTGAGGCTAATTTATCCAAAGGTTCAAAGGGGACGTCTGACAGCGCACCTAAAACCAAGACATCCCATGACTTTTTGAGGTTGGCTACAAGTGGTCTATTCATAAAACTGGGGTGCTGCCCTGCCATGCTGTCATTAAAACCTGAACAAAGTGGGAGGGTCATTGGCTGAGCATAGGAGCGGAAAAATTTCCGCCTACCAAGGTGTTTTGTGCCGTTTGGGGGCCATTAAAGGATAGCTCCGAGGATAGAGGATTAAAGGATAGACTAAGTTAAAGCATGTCCCTTTTGCACGAGCCTTCTAACAGCACTACATTTCGCATAGGCTGAAAGAATTTCGAACAGCATAGACCGAACGCGAACGCAATGGCGAACAAGCACTTTATATTGAGTCACCTGCACCTCAGATCTTACTTTCGTTTTTGAATAATCTGAGTTTCCATTGATTTGGTGTTAAGTGCTTGTTTGCTTCTGCGTTCGCGTTTGGTCTACGCTGTTCCAAATTATTTTGTTCCACTCGCTAACTAGTGCATTTAGAAGGCTTGTTCAACAGGGCTATGCTTGAAATCACTCCTATATATAGCAAAACCTATGGAAGAGCATTAGGAGATATATCTCCTAATGGCCCTAATGCTCTTCCATAGGTTTTGCAAGTTGCTTATCAGATATTAATAATCATAATCGCAACATTGCTATGAAACCACACAGTTCAAAAGGACAATACAAACTGAAAAATACAAGGCCAAAAAACAAGACAGTTGATAGACTTGTTTAACAGCCCTCTTTGCCAACTCTCACTCCATTAACAAAATATTTTCATAGCCTCAATATTTTGAAACATTCTGTTATTGTTATGTTATTTTGAATAAAAACAAACTCATGACTGGGCCTGTTTAAAAAAAAAAAAAAAAAATGAAACATACAAATGCTAACAAAATACAAACATGGTTGACATTAAAAAATGTAATTAGCCTTGGCTTTTTATTGAAAATAGTATTTCTGACTCATGTATTTAAATAGTCATCATATTACGCCATGTAATGTGTGACAACTGAGATAAATAGTTAAAAATGTTTGAGTGGTTGTTTCTTTATTTCTTAATGTATCCTCTTCACTCTAGATGGGTTGGATCTTGTGTGTTTACATGTACTGTACATAAAAGGTTAAATTGTCAATTAAAGGGTTAGATTGTCAATTATTTTTTTATTATTTTTTTTTCAAGTGGCTATGGGTCTGTGCATTTAGTTTGCATGGACATGGTTAGTGGTAGGCTACATGTCATCTCTAACCTCAGTCATTGTAGGCCACATCTAAAAGCATAGTGTTCTGTGCTTGTAAAGTGTGTGTGTGTGTGTGTGTGTGTGTGTGTGTGTGTGTGTGTGTGTGTGTGTGTGTGTGTGTGTGTGTGTGTGTGTCCTTACTCTGCCCTCTCCTTTTCTTTCTCTTTGGTGAGAGGTGAGATGAGTGTTGGTGCAAAAACGTAGCCTAGGCCAATGAAGCCTCTGGCTCCTTCCTGTAGGCTACAGAACAGAGCCACAGCAGTCGCGCGCGCGCGCGCGCACACACACACACACACACACACACACACACACACACACACACACACACACACACACACACACACACACACACACACACTCAATATAATTGAGCAACCGGAAGTCTAGTGCCCCCTTTTGACTTTATGCAGTACAATGTGTAGCATTGAAAACACACATCTCCATTCATTATTTCTCATTTAAAGGGACACCAGGCAGGACTATGGTTTTCTATCTCCGGAGCTCCACCTACAGTCGCCGAAATATTAGAAAAATACAACTGCATTACACATTCTCAACAATCGATGTAAATTTATTTGCAAACCAAAGAGTACAAACCAGAGATGATAATTTCCATGCGTTACACGTTATCTGACCAGCCGGTAATAAATGCGATTTCAGTTATACCTACTTTCAGTTTCTATTTCGTGGACCCGACACTATCCAAAATGCAAGTGGGATTACCGCGAAACAAATGCTTGAGTCTGATGAGAGAGCCATCGTTCACCCCGTAATGAACCATTTAATCATCGAAGAGACTTCGAGGCTGGTAAATTAACAGTAAAACGTTGCCTGGTAACCCTTTAAACTGCATACCTTTGCATACATATCAGAGTCAGTTTTTTTCAATCACTCAGATCCACAAAGTAGCCTATAAGGGTACCATCAAGTGTGTTTATGCACCAATAGCCATTTGCTAATAGCTAACTCTGACATGTTTGTTTGCTAAATGTGTTATCCATATTTGTTCTACAATTCCAACACAAATCAAACTGGGTTAAAAAAAAAGTCAGATCATGTACCGGTACTGTTCTCCTGTACACCACAGACTCTTTATTATTATTCATACCCTTTTAGTTTTTGTATTAGAGCACTTTGGGTCAACACTGTTGCGTTAAATGTGCTATATAAATAAAATTGACTTGACTTGACTTGACTTTACAGAAGGGTCATCACTGTAAGTTTAGCCTGTTTTTCTTTATGCTAATTTGTTGATTTGTTGAATTGATTTCCTGAAAACACCCAGACAGACATTCAGACTCAGCAGGTGGTAATTTTACTCACACAAGAATGCAAAGAAACCTAAGAGTAGCTTTTCTACTTTGACACAACTGGAAGTAGTCATTGTACAGCTTGTAGCAGCGTAGATTTAATGTCCCCTGAAAAGAACTCACTATACAGCCAGTAATGTGTAAACACTGGACTGCAAACATGTCCAAATTGTGCCTGTCAATATTTTGTGTGAGCACCATTATTATTAACCTATACTGCAGGTTTCTACTAGCCTAACAAGCCACCCTATAATATAAAATGTAGGCCTACTGTTTCTTTAGAACCATTTTAGAGAGATGTAGTTCCAAATGCAATTCAGTGTTTTCTAATTCTACCACTAGATGGCACACTCATGAAACTTTATTGTGGACTGGTGTCAGTAGTCTTGCCACATCTTTCTGTAGTTTGGCCTTTGTTTTAGGGGTGTTAAAAACATTAAAGCTCTTTGAGAAAATAATTTTGGGCCCCGCAAACATTGATTTTTCTTCCCCGTAGGGTGCCCATGCTTTCTTTCTCCAGCGAACAATTTTCAGTGGACTACTTCAGTGGCTTACCTGCTGAGCATTGTGTACACAGAAATATAATATTCTTTCCTACATTTGTCTCTCGAGCTGCTACCACAGGTCCCTCCCATGAACACTGTTGACCACCTACATAATCAAATCACCAAGTTGAATTCTCCACATTAAAGAGGTAAAATCTCTACACAGCTAGTACATTTAAATATCATGTCCTGATCTAATGAGTTTTGGACAGATTGAATCAGTGTTCACTAGCCTGGGGCCATGATATACAACATTAAAATGATAGCAATTATTACAGTATTAGTTTTCCCATTCCAAGTCATCTGCAACCAGTGCTTGAAGTGGACTGGCACTTCTTTCCAACCTTCGGATTCTGACACTTTTTTCAATGTAGCAGCCTACGGAAGCTGACACAACGCAGCTGCTAGAGAATGTCAATGACATTTTGACATACAATCGATAGCCTAAAATACCACACTACCCCACAGCAAGATTTGGCATTAATATCTTTTCATCTTTGTTAACTTGCTTATGGGGTTCTGGTCACACACCATCTGTGCATCAGATGAAATGTGTGTGGTCAGTGGTCTAACATTTCAAACAGGCACTTCTTGCTGTGATAAACAATCAAAAATAACTGAAATTGAAAGATGACTGTATTATAAATATACAGAAGGCTATATTTCTTCATATTTCTGCAACTTCACAAACTGCATTGTTAACAAACTTTTCAACAAATGATAAACCATATATCAAAATAATAACCATACACACTGTTTGGTGGACATGTTGACATAATAAGACAGAGAGAGACATGATTTTGAAATGTAAAAAAAAATGGTAACACTTTACGGTAAGGGTACATGAATTATCATGAATTCATGCATGATTTCATTCATGATTCATGCATTACTTCATCTCTGAATATCTAATGACTCATCAAGAATTAGCATGAATTCATTGTTTATCATTAATGACCTCCTGCTGAAATAGCACATGATCTTAAGCATTAATTACTCTGGGTACATCATCATGAGTCATGATTAATTATCAAGAATTTTACTTATTTAACCATGTCAACACATTAGTTTAGAGGACACAAACATGCTGAACTCATGACCAACTAACCTGTAATTCATGTCACTTTCATCACTTCATCTGAGGGGCCACAAATATGATGCACGCATTAAAAAATAATGCTTAGTTGATGCCGGCCTTATTCAAAAAGAGTGCACCTGTGTAACGGTCTGTTAGCAAGAATAAAGAAATAAATGGAAAGAGCATATTCTTTACCATTGGTAGGACCATCCAATTGTACAATTTGCAAATGTTGAACCCTGCCAATACTTTAGTTGAGGGGGCACAAACATGAAGTCATCATGATCATGCTAATTAATCATGACTCATGAGGATGCACCCAGAGTAATTAATGTTTAGGATCTTGTGCTATTTCAGCAGGAGGTCATTAATGATAAACAATGAATTTGTGTTAATTCCTGATGACTCAAGATATTCAGAGATGAAGTAATGCATGAATCTCGAATTAATCATGAATGATTTCATGCTTGAATTCATGATAATTCATATACCCTTACCGTAATGTGTTACCAAAAAACAAACAACAACTGCAACCCCATAAAATGCCATACTGCCAGTAAGTTGAGAAAGGCACTATTTAAAATAAAGCAATAAAACAGTAAATGTATAAGGCAGGCATTGTGTTATTTAGTTCAGGTGAGGTGAGACTGTGAGAATGTATTATGCAATTACTGTACAAGGCAACAGAAAGATTACACCAACTTCCCTCTTTAAAACCATAATATTTGCATATAAGCACCCGCTGAGGGGAATTTGGTGTGAGAGGGGAGGGTGTGACCAGGTGCTGTGAGAGCTGTTTTGCTTATTTTCATAGACGGTGTCAATACTCTTTATGTAATTTCTCTATCATTGAGTCATATTGAAATAAGTATCTTTGATTTGTCTCGACCTGGCAGCCTGTTCTCACTAAATGGCGTCGACATGCACGCCAAATCCTTAAGTCATTTCGCGTGATAGTTAACGCACTTTTCACTTTTCGCGTGTTAATTGACGCCATTTAATCCTATGTAAAAGCAGAGAGAGCGCCATACAAAAATCCCAGTAGGCTATGATAAGCTGTTTACGGCACACCCCAGTCCCGTATTTGGCAGTAATGCACTGTTTTTGAGCTGCCATAAAACCGAAGAAGAAGAAGCAGCTGATTGCGGCCAAAGGGGAACACGACGTCAGCAACGATGGCGGAAGAAACAAATCGGCTGGATGGTCCCAGTGTTGATATCACTGGTAAGGCTTGTAAACGAATTTAATTCCTTCTAAATGCATTGTTTTTTATTTGTATCCATAAGTGCCTGTATTTGTCTTGACCACTGTAAACTAAAGCATCGTTCTCAGCCGGTTTTATCTCTATTGGCCAACAATTTAAAACTCGTGTTCAGTAGCATGGCAGCCAGGTGATCACGATAGGAAACTGTATAGGATAGTGGTATAGATAGGCTACAGATAGTGTAGCTAAGATGATACTTTTTTCTTGTTTTCTTCATAAAGTTATTCGTTTAGTTTACACATTTTATTGTGCCCTGAACAATGTAGGCTGTGTACATTTACAATAGGCCTACTTTTAGCTGTAAAGCAAACAAGATAACTTTATAATAATAATTATTATTTATATTCTTATTATTATTCAACATAGGTAGCCTAGTGTTCATTTGGACTGCAACCATTCTCAAATTTAGCGTTACCATCAGTTTGAAATGAAGACTTCAGATGCAAACACCTCTCCTGTATGTGCCATTACAATTAATTAAGTGAAAATACAATTTTGATAAATTGTATGCCCACCGCTCCAACTCCTATTTCAACCTATTATTTTGGCCTGATTTGTTTGTTGGCTACTTGATAAAAATAAATTGCAGTTTGATACAGATTTCCTGGGAATTATTATTATAACACAATTTTATTTTTTTTATTAAAAAATATATATATATATATATTGGAGTTTGGACTCCAATGGAGACCCTTTAGCGAGGAGAATTCTGTGCATATTTTCATTTTGTCCTCAATTGTTATCCTTTCTTAGCCAGACCATATTGATCTGCGGCTGCTGGTGGAGGCCCTTATCGTGGAGAGGAAGCAAGAGTTACAGTTCGGCATGCATGATTCCAGTGCATTGATGAAAATTCAATGAGGTAAAGTTAACCACCACCTTTCATACGGGAGTGTAATGACTGGGCGTATATTACACCTGCCTGCTCAGGCGGTGAATCTTCTCTGCTGTTCTTGTTGATTTTTAGGTTATAACTGTGCAAATGGTTACTAGGATGTTGCTTGGGTACTTGAGGTGGTTGCTAGCCTGTGGCCAGGGTAAGTATCAAGGTTGCTATGATGGTTGCTTGGATAGTCATGTTGGTTGCTAGGTTATAACTGTGGAAGTGATCGCTAGGCTGTTGCTAGGTTAATTGAGATGGTTGTTAGGCTGTTGCTGGGGGAGGGATGGTTGTTTCTGGGGTGGTTGTTATGTTAATCATATCGTTCGCCATATCGGTTGTTAAGCTGTTGCTAGGATACTAGAGGTGGTTGCTAGGCTGTTACTAGGGTAAATACCATGGTTGCTAGGCTATTGTTAAGGCAAGTGCCATGGTTGCTATGGTGGTTGCCAGGTTAGTCATGTTGTTTGCTATATTGGTTTCTAGGTTGCAAACGTGAAAGTGGTTGCTAGGCTATTGCAAGGATACTTGAGTGTTTGTTAGGCTGTATGGTTGTTGCTAAGTTAGTCATGGTGGTTGCTAAGTTAATCATGTCTATTACCATGTTGTTTGCTGCGTTACAACTGCAGAAGTGGTTTCTAGGTAGCTGTATTTGAGATGTTTGAGATGTCATGTTACAATTGTCAAAGGGATTGCTAGGCTGTTGTTGGGGTACTTGAGGTAGTTGGTAGGTTGTTGCTAGGGTACAAATTATGGTTGCCATGGTGGTTGCTAGGTTAGTCATGTTGGTTGCTATGTTGTTTGCTAGCTTGCAACTGTTGAAGTGGTTGCTAGGGTACTTTTGCTAGTCTTGTTCCTAGAGTAAGTATTATGGTTTCAGGGTGGTTGCTAGGTTTGTCATATTGGTTGGTATGTTGGTTGCTAGGTTGCAATTGTCAATGGGGTTGCTAGGCTGTTGTTAGGGTACTTGAGGTGGTTGCTAGTCTGTTGCTAGGGAATGTATCATGGTTGCCAGGGTGGTTGTTGGGTTAGTCATGTTACAATTGTCAAAGGGGTTGTTCTGCAATTGATAGGGTACTTGAGGTGGTTGTTAGGCTGTTGCAAGGGTAAAATTACGGTTGCCATGGTGGTGCTAAGTAAGTCATGTCAGTTGCTATGTTGGTTGCTAGGTTGCAATTATGGAAGTGGTTGCTAAGCTTTTGAGGGTACTTGAGTTGGTTGCTAGGCTGTTACTAGGGAAAGTACCATGGTTGCTAAGCTGTTGTTAAGGCAAGTGCCATGGTTACTATGGTGGTTGCCGGGTTAGTCATGTTACAATTGTCAAAGGGGTTGTTCTGCAATTGATAGGGTACTTGAGGTGGTTGTTAGGCTGTTGCAAGGGTAAAATTACGGTTGCCATGGTGGTTGCTAGGTAAGTCATGTCAGTTGCTATGTTGGTTGCTAGGTTGCAATTATGGAAGTGGTTGCTAAGCTTTTGCGAGGGGGTACTTGAGTTGGTTGCTAGGCTGTTACTAGGGAAAGTACCATGGTTGCTAAGCTGTTGTTAAGGCAAGTGCCATGGTTGCTATGGTGGTTGCCAGGTTAGTCAAATGTGGAAGTGGTTGCATGTAGAAGTGGTTGCTAGGCTGTTGCTAGGGCACTGGAGTGGTTGCTAGGCTGTTACCAGGGTAAATGTTGTCTGTTACTATGTTGGTTGCTGGGTTACAACTTTGGAAGTGGTTGCTAGGCTGTTTCTAGGGTACGTATCTTTGTTGCTATGGTGGTTGCAAGGTTAGCTATGTTGATTGCTGCTGTTGGGTTACTTGAAGTTGCTCGGCTAGGTATGGTGGTTTCTATTGTGTTTGCCAGGTTGAATTTTTTGTGATTAACATTTTTTATCAAAACACAAACCAACACATGGTACAGTACGACAGTAGTACGACACAGTATATATTTCATGCCAAAAAGAAAAAAAAACAATAGTGATAATAATACATTTTGATGATCAAATAAAAATAAATAGAAGTGAATGTATTAGCAATATGTGGACCATGACAAAAAGTTGCAAGAAAAGTAAAACCATAGGACACAAAAGTAAATGTGGATACATATACATACATAAATGCATACATGCATACGTGTGTTTGCCAGGTTAATCATGTTGGTTGCTAGGTTGTAACTGTGGAAGTGGTTGTAAAGCTGTTGCTAGGGTACTTGAGGTGGCTGATAGACTGTTGCTACGGTAGGTATGGTCGTTGCAGGTAGTTGTAGTTGCTAGGTTAATCATGTCAGTTGCTATTTTGGTTGCTAGGTTGCCAATGTGGAAGTGGTTAAGCTGTTGGTAGGTTAGTCATGTTGGTTGCTGTTGTTGGGGTACTTGAGGTTGCAAGGATAAGTTTGGTGGTTGCTTGGTTAATTATGTTGGTTGCTATGTTAGTTGCTAGGTTGCAACTGTGGAAGTGGTGGCTAGCCAATCAGAAAACAGTATTCCATTCCACCGGGTGATAAATGTGGATATGTGAAATAGTTGCATATGCTTATGGGTACATGGGGGATGGGGGGTTCTATGGGTATGGGCTGTAGGTGTAGAAGTACTCTGTCTCTGTGAAGAATTGCAGTAACTTCAGTTACAAATTTTATCATACAGTATAACAATTTAATGAAACATTGATGTGTGTGTGTGTGTGTGTGTGTGTGTGTGTGTGTGTGTGTGCATGCGTGTGCTTATAGGAGCTTGATGCTGCGATGAAGAAGAACACACAGCTGTAAGAGTGGATTATTTCATTCTGAGCTGGAGGAGAGGAAAACAGACAGACAAGCTGAGAGCAGAGCTCTGCAGACTTGAGGCACTCACCAAGGTAAACATATACACACACACGCACACATAGAGCAATGTTTTCCAGTCGCATGCATCTAGGTGATTCTGCTCTGTGTTCTACACCATGGCCCACACGATTGATTACATACAGTATACACGTTCTACACACACATTATTACACACACACTGCTGCAGTATCACTTCCAAACAATGTGTGTGTGTTTGTGTGTCTGTGTGTATGTTCAGGTGGAGGGGGCAGCTCTTGAAGCGGAGCTCCCTAATGAGAGACAGGCCAGAGAGCTGAGACCGAAAAGGTGAGACCGGTAACCTGATGGAACACTTTGGAGTGTGTGTGTGTGTGTGTGTGTGTGTGTGTGTGTGTGTGTGTATTGATTTCAATGTGTTGCCCCAGTGTAATAACCTAGGTCTTGGCTTCGTACAGTATGTATGCATGTTACGTATAGCTGAGTTGGACCACTAAGTTGTTCCTTGATCTCATAGTGGAGAGTTTTTGACCAATGATGAGTAGTGTGTGTGTGTGTATGTGTGTTTAGGAGGAGAGTGATGCCTTGCGTCAGGAGGCGTCTCATCTACAGACTGAACTGCAGAGCACCACAGCTGTCATCATCCACCCACACAAACTACTACAGCGACTGCCGGACCTCCACACACAGCCTTACCTCAGACACACCTGAAACCAGGTAAGATCTCTACCTTACCTTACCAGGGTAACTTTTTACTTCACCTATTGTGTTAGTACAGTATGTGTGCAGTGTTGTTCAATGTTGTTGTGCAGTGTTGTGTTGGTGTCTGTACAGTGCTGTGTTTCTTGTGCTGTTGTGTGTGCAGCGTTCAGTGTTGTTGCACTGTTGTGTGTGTGTGTGCAGTGTTGTGCTGTTGTGTGTGTAGTGTTGGTCATTGTTGTGCTATTGTTTGTATGTGTATGTGTGTGCACTCTCAGTGTTGTGATATGTTGTTATAATCTTGTGTTGTGCTGTTGTGTGTGCAGTGTGGGGGCTCCTCTCAAGAGCACTGCAGTGGAGGAGCGTCTGAAGGTGCTGTAGCAGGAGGTTTGGCGCCTGGTCAGGGAGAGAAGCAGCAGCAGCAGACAGAGGAGCAGAGGTGGAGGGAGCAGGAGAAGAGAGAGGAGAGCAGGCATCTCTAGGAGGAGAGAGGATTCGAGATGGCTTTGTACACATAGTACTTGTGTTTATGTGTATGGGTGTGAGGGGTACCACACCCATAGGTGTGGGCTTTAGTTGTACAAGTACTTTGTGTTTATTAGGCATTTTAATCACTACTACAAATCAATCTAAATGAAACATTGAAATCTCCAGTGATCTCGTTTTTCACTTGTCTTGAAAATTCCACCAACAAGTCACATTTAACATTAATGTCTAGTTTATCAACAGTATTTTATTGCAGTCCTTCTTTCTCATTATTCTAATGTTAACTGAACTGAAAATTGTAGAACCACACTCAATTTTGATTACTATTGTTTCCGCCAAACATCACAGAAACCAGATTCTATTTCTATACTTCAATAACGTAATTGTTGATTTTGTAACTATTGACATTCATTCATTCATT